>CM022953.1:35228699-35385838 GCA_012931725.1 Litsea cubeba | reverse complement strand
TTCAAGGCAGAGGCCACTTGAAGAACGGCTTGGTCTTTATCTTGCCCAGGATGCAGTATATCGGCTCCTTGAAGACGACATTAACGCTCTGACTGGCGCTGGAGGGAGGGTCTGGGCTTCCAGGCGCCCCCAGACCTGGACGACGCAGGCTTCGCCGAATTGGAGACCCAGGCCTGCTTGGGCTCCTGCTTCTGGAAGGCCTCTCGCCTCTCTGCCGAGGCTGGCCGCTCTTCTGCTCGGGCTCCGGACGGCCGTCCTCTTCCCGGGCTCGGATATCATCTTCCTCCCGGCGACGAAGCGCTTTACCCGGGACTCACGCTGGCATGGACTCTGGGGGGTCCCCGACCAAGTCCTTCCGAAGGTCGTGACCAGGGATCAGGGCATGTTGGAAGGCGTAGATTGCTATCTCCTCCCTGGTGCCCTCGATCTGGCTGTAGACCGCCCAGAATCGTTGGGCGAACTTGGCGAGGTTCTCGCCCTGTTTCATTCTCAGGGCGAGGAGGTCCCCTTCTTTCTTGGGGACGACGGTGTAAGCTTGTAACTTCTTTAAGAAGGAGAGCTGGAGCTCCTTCCAACTGGAAACTGACTTCTCTGGGAGAGAACAGAACCATTTCAGGGGGAGGTCACCCAAACTGGAGGAGAAGATTTTGGCAGTTCAGGTGACCCTCATTCCCCCAGAATGGACATTTTCTAGGAGAAGTGTCGAAGGTGAGCGGATGGGTCGGACAGTCCGTCATAAGGGACGAACCGTGGGACAGAGAACTTTCTGGGCAAGGGGGTGCGCTCGATCTCTTTTGTAAAGGGTGAGCCCCCCAGATCAGTGTGACCACAGATCTGCTTCTGGTCCCGTACGTCCAGGTTGTGCTGAAGAGCTAGCCTGACGCGTTTGTTGAACCGCTCCTGCTCGTCGTCCTTCTCTGGAGTCTGGGCTCTTGGCTTTCGCTTGGAGTGGTTCGGGCTACGATGGCTATGAGTTCGGCCATCGCGGCTATGATGACTCCGGCTGTTGCTCGAGCCTTCGTCACGAATCTGGCTCCGCTTATGGTCCAGATGGTTTCTGAGATCCTCGCGGGGAGGCTGGGCTGCCCTGCTGGGGGCGTCCCTCTTCTTCCCTTGAGGCTCAGAGACCTGCCTCAAGGAGGCGGTTTGCGCTGCCCTCAGCTGCTGTTGGAGCTCGCGAATCAGCTGCTCTTGCCTCTGGAGGAGGGCAGTTTGGGCTGCGACAACTCCTCCAGTGGCAGGGGGTTGAGCGTGGCACGTCTCTCCTACGGCCACGACTTTGTCCTTGCGAGGACGCTCATGCCGACGCTCATCGCGTCGGGGTGGCATGACTTCTTCTGCTGAGATCGAGGTCTCGAGTTCTTCTTGAAGGGGGACCTCGATAAAAAGCTGCGAGCCTAAGCGGCCCTCGCCTGCGGATGTGCCATGCACCGTGCGGGACCGCCCCTGAGGAGGGACGTCCGCCGACGGTGGTGGCAGCTTGAGCGCTGCTCTCGAGGACTCTACGCCCTTCCTAGCTTTCGGAGGCATGGCTTCTGGGAGATTGAGGTTGAGAAGGTTGGGAAGGTTTGGGAAGGTTGGGATATTACTTTCCCACAGACGGCGCCAATTGTAGGTGCAGAAATAATGACCCACAATAACTGGGGAGCCTTAGGAGAGGAGGAAGAGAGGCAGGGTAACAGCTCTCAAGTGTGTATATTGCGTACCTTGCATGTGAAATGCCGTCCTTTTTATAGACGATTTGGAAGATATCTTGGACGATATCTTGGCATGGGTCTCATAATTCGACTGGGAAGTCATGATCAGCCCACGATGCAATTAATGCGGTCCAATCCAGCCCACTTCGCATTAAATGCGCGTCGGATCAGCCCACGTCGCATTTAATGCGCGTCTTGTTTGGCGGTAGGGGTACCATCGGATCCGCCCTCGGGCCCTGCCCTGATGTGGCCTCAGCCGCTGGATGCCGCCATGTCAGTGATCTGGCGAAGATTGTGAGCGGCTGGATGTCGCATCTGTCTTGCTAGCTCGCGCCCCTACTCCTCCACGTGCTTGATGACGTGGAGGGGGCGAGGGGCGCAAGCGGAGGTTCTTTCTTACTTCGGCTTCCGTCCCGGCTCTTTTAGCCGAGGTGGAGCTCTCTGCCGAGATGGACACACGGGGCGGCCGAGCTCGGCGCCAGCGGTCCGGAACTGCTTGACTTCGGCCGGACCTCCTGTCCTGGCAGCCGGGGTGAGCCTGGTGCCACGTGGATGGCATGCGGTTGGCACGTGAGAGTGCTCAGACTCATCTGATGGCTGTGATTAGCGTAATCCTGTGGCTCTGGAAATCTCCCCACACAGCCTCATTCTATTTCCTAAAGGTAGATCCCATGTAATTTATAAATATCAATAATAAGCACATCTTAACATCTAAATAACTCAAAATCATCATTCTATAACACTTGATAAGAAAAAATAATTAAGTTGTTAGATAATACACTAATATTCTACACATCTTAAAAGAATAATGAAGCACTTAAATAACAAAATATATCTTACTCATTTGAAAAGAAGCAATTAAGCGGTTAAATGATAATAAAAAAAATTACATATTGCAAAAGAGATCAAACAATTAAACAATAAGAAATATGGCATGGGATCAAGTTTTATTTGGATTTAGGTATATATTCAATAAGTGGAAGCTTAGGCCTCCATATTTTTCATCCAAGAAGTTTAAATTTAGGATATATAGCCTGCATTGAATTCAGACCTAGACTTGAATCAAATTGACTTATATGAATGAAAATGTTAATTGGAGTACCTCAACCATGAGACTGGGCAAGTGTTTTTTTCAAACATAACACTAAAAAGAGAAAATAAAAAGTGTCGATTTTCACTTTTAACACGTGATTACATTGTCCAATGATTTCTTACATGATGTGTGAACTAAGGAAACTCCATTTTATACGTTGCATGAGTCATTCAACTATTGATTTAAAGGATTTCGTTTGATGAGCTATAGAAAAAGGTAGAAATCTAAGTGAATGGATAATAATAGTCATCCAATCAAAAGGTTTAAAAATGCACAAATCTTAGTACGTTGATAAAAAAAAAAACTTCTCTCAATGGAAACTCCAACTAGAGTATCCACAATACCAACAAATTGATCATGTTTTTAAAACATGAATAAAATGAAAAAAAATAATATGTGCAACGTATTTATTCATCATTTCATTGCTTAGTTCTTCTTTTTAAAATGTGAATATATAGGAGTACTTACGTTCTTTCGAAAGTAAATAAATCAATAGTCAAAGCTAAAATATTTCACTATTTCATACTACATCAAATAATTAAATTTACTCATGAAATAGTGAAAATTTTAAATAAACACAAAGTATGTGAAGAAATGATCAAGCACAACCTTTTTATAGTGATTTTAAACCATATTATGAGGCCCACTTTAGTTGTATTCACGCATGATCAATGACTAGATGAGGTCATTATATGAATTTCTTATGGTTAAAAGTTTTCTTCTTTGATAGTTGCAACCATGTCACTTGGAGATGTCCTAGTTGGAATTTTTATTGGGACAAGTTATTTTATCAACAAGTTTTATAATCCGCCATTATTGGATGGTTGCTATTATTCATTTGCTTAGATTTTCTTCTCTTTAGAGCTTATCAAATAAAATACACTAAATCAATTGTCAAATAACTTATGCCACATATACAATGGAGATGTTTTACCGCACACATCATAAAATAAATTGTTGTACATTGTAATCATGTATTAAAATAAAAATATATTTCTTTTAATTTTTTTTATTTTAATATTTTTTTTAAAAAAAATATGCTCATGAATGGTATTTCATTCATTTAAGTAAGTTTGCCTATTAAATACCTGAACCCCGAATAAAGCTTGATCCCATTCCATATTTTTATTATTTAATTGGTTGATCATTCCATTTCATTGTGTAATTTTTTTATCATTTAATTGCTTAATATTCATTTAAAATCGGTAACATATTTTTTTGTTTAATATCTTCATTATTCATTTAAAATGTGTTGCATAGTTTTTATTCAATAGATTAATTATTTTTTCTTATCATGTAATAGAATGGTGATTTTGAGCGGTTTAGATTTTACGATGTAGGCCCATTATTAGTAAATTGGACGGGCACATTTAGGAATTATTTCATATGTGAGATCCCTTTTTCATTATGGTCCATTTTTTAAAATCATAATATGGGATGCGCTCATTATGGTCCATTTTTTAAAATTATAATATGGGATGTGCATTTAGAAGTTAGAACATGAAATCCATCCTTTTGGAATTACACATCAATGAGTTTTTTATGTGGGATAAATTGTATGTGAGTTTGTGGGACAAATAACAAGTTGACACATGTCAAAACTAGTTAGACCAATTTTAACTATGGGACAAATAACAAGTTGACACTTGTCAAAACTAGTTAGACCAATTTGTCCCACAAATTGTACGTGGGTTTGTGGGACAAATAACAAGTTGACACTTGTCAAAACTAGTTAGACCAATTTGTCCCACATATAAAATTCATTGTCTTAATCTGTTTTTGGCTTCTGTTCTTACCCATTTGCATGTATCTGGTTGTCGGGTTTTCCTAATGGGGAGAGTTTATGGTCATGATTTAGATCAAATAAATGGAAGGTATCAACCACCAACCACTCAAACTGTAATTGATGATGCTTTACAATAATTCCTCATTTGTTGATTATAAGTTAAAGAACCCATAAGTACCCCTGGTAGGAAGACAAGTTAAGAATATCTGGACCATTCATCTAGTGGCCCAGAATTTAGGTTGGATAGAGAATTCCAACAGAGGGGAAGAAAAAAATTAAAAATGAAAACCTGCCATCCTATCATGATCAAGCAAATGGGTCATGGCCCATAGATGATGATGATGGACCTCACCCAAAGATCCATGTATTCAACTTTTTATAGTCATTGAAAATTAACTTCAAAGATGAAGACATGATGGCCCACTATAATGATGTGTACCATGCTTTGGCCTTTACATTATAGTTTTGGCCTAGTCTGTTACATGATCCAATGCCTTGTTCTAAAACTCTATGTTTAATCATTCATGTGTGCACTATTAAAAAATAGTAAAAAAAGATAGCATATCTTTGATATGTTATTAAAATAATAAAAAAAATACCCAACACTGAAATATCCAAAGAATAATGCATTATAGGTGGATGGAAAATTCAACAAAGAATATGTCCCTATCATTTTTTGCTCCTGCTAAAGAAAGAAACAAGCAGAAAGAGCAAAAAGGCTTGAGAAAATAACAACTGGATGAAAAAAAAAGGTCATCCCTCTTTTAGGTAAGCAATTCTTTCTAATTTATAAGTAGAGTTGGGTTTGAAACTAAGATTCCAAGCATTGACAAGGTGGAGCCATAAATTAATTTAGAAAAACATAAATTATCTCATTTAATTTAATTACGAGACAAACATTGAGATCCAACATAAACGATATAAAATATAACCACCAACCAAAACTAATCTACGTAAACATGTTCTAGATTCATCATATTGCATGGCACCGACGTAGGCCACTTTTCCAATTTTGCTTTAAGAAGAGTCTCCCACGCTGCTGCTTCAAGCAATTTAACTGACTTCCATCCTGGCCAAACTTGAGGTATAGGAGCATCATCACGAAACACAACTGGCACAAAATGTGTTTCTTCTTATATGGGCAATGACGATTATCCGAAACATATATTTTGGAGGTGCTGTCCTCAACGGAAAGTATGAAAGGCATACGCTTCGCACAATGCAGACAAAGACACAGTTAAAAGCACTGGCAATTAAAGAACCCATTTCGGGGAGATCAAGCCATTCATTCTTATCCATTGTGAAAGGCTTGGTACACTCTAAGTTCCTTTTGTTGTCCTCAAACCTACCAGGCCCATACAACTCTGTATAGTATTTTGTATGTTTGAACAACTCTTCCAGCATAAGACCCCTGATTGTCTTCCACGCTAAGTCATCGCTATATCCTAGCAGTTCAGCTATAGATCTATAGCCACAATGCCCATCCGGTGCTACTTCATTCCATTCCACAATAAAGTCGCAAATCAAAGGATTTATTTTGCCCATACCATCTTTCCACTTATGTTCGAGGTCTATATCTTTTAGATTGATCTGAAACTTCGCATTTTTTTTTCTTCCTGCTTGTCTTCATTTTCTTTTTTGCTCATTTTGTGTCATCATTGGAACTGAAATCAAGCTTTTTACACGGTGACAATCGATAGTCATCAAACTCGGAAGCCTGTGTATTAGTGTTGGAAAAACACACTAGTTTTAAATAGTTCACCTACTACATATTAGATGCATCTAGAAAAATGATATTAATAGAAAATCTTGATAATGTATTTCAAACCTGGGAATATAAGTTAATAGACGGTGAATCAGCTTTCCCGTTAAGGAGATCTTGAAAACTGCAAAGTGATTCAAGTTCAGGCCATCCATTCAAACCCAATAATGCCGACTCAAATGGAGTGGCATTGACTTGTTCAACTGATATCTGAAAACATGATATTAAAATACAAGTACAAATACAAATACAAATAACTTATGATATGTGGAACACAGTAAGTGAAGTGTCAAACCTGTGGAATACTATCAGTGGTTGAAGGTATTGTTGGAGAGGATTGTTATGGTTGAGTTGTTATGGTTGAGTCTTACTACTATTCTTTCTCTTCGTACTCTTTTTCATTTTGTCATAAATACCTTTAATTCTACCAGTAGTTTGGCCTCTTACTTTCTCTTACGTGAAGGAGCACACACAATAACATGTTCAATAGAATGATCTATACGTGTTGTTTCCTCCACTTGAATATCAATTTCTTGATCAATTGTTGGAAGAGATCGTAATTCATCTAGCACTTTTTTCAACCCACACAAAGCAACTTGCCTTCGTCTTTCAATCATGGAACCCTCTGTAACTACAAGCTGAGACATTCTTGCTAGCGCACATTGATGCTCAGATAAAGCAACCTCCAAGATATTATCCTGAGTATCGACGACAACACCACTTGTGGCATTTTTACTCCACCTAGTCAAAAAGTATCAAGAAGGGAGTTTCATCACATTTCTCAGTCGTAAAACTTTTAGTGAGTGTGCACAAAGAACGCCAATGAATTCAAATTTTTTGCACGTACAAGTTATTGTGATGTCCAAATTCATAAACTCAACCATGTGAGGTCTTGCACCGTTAAACGATAATACTTCATATATACATATTGTGTCATTTGCATCAACTAGCTTTGCATCCAAATCCAAAGTTTTCTTCACGTCCTCCTGGAAATAATTGAACATTTTTCTAGTATATATCTCGGAAGCATGAAGTTCTACTGACCACTTTGAAATACAGATTGGTGTTGAAGTTCTTGACTTTAAATCTGCATTTGCTTCCTTTTGACGTCTACGAGACACGGCTTTTTCAAACTGTTCAATGAACTGTCGCAGAATAAGATTTCTCTAAAAATACTTTTTGAATAAATTGTTCATACTTTCACTTCGTTGAGTACTCGCCATACCTGCACAGAAATTATCCCTAGCATATACATGTGCCCATTTTATACGCAATAAAAATAAACCAGAAACCCATTTATTCTCCTTTAGCTGATACTCTTTAATTAACGCTTCCCAGTGTGACAAAAATTCATCTTCTGTTTCAGCTACATATATGCATTTCTTAAAGTCATCATTAAATGCCGAGAATTCTTTGAACACATGCGATAAGTTCCTCAAGGCATTTTGATAAATATGCCATATACACAAACGATGATATACTTCTGGCAGTACTTTTTTAATAGCTTTAACAATTCCCAATGCCTGGTCTGTGAAAATTGTTTGCATTTTTTTGCCTCCCATTGCATCAAGAAAATATTTAAACAACCACTCAAATGTCTCACTGGTCTCATCTTTCAGAAGCGCGCCACCAAAAATGACTGTTTGTCTATGATTATTCACACCTGCAATTTGTGCAAACGGCATATCATATTCGTTTGTTCTATAAGTGGTATCAAAACATACCACGTCGCCAAAACATTGATAGTCTACTCTCGACTTCGCATCACACCAAAAACAATTGCCAATCTGATTATTACTATCCATTTCTATTTCAAAATAAAATGAGTTATTCTCCTTTTGTCTTTTTTTGAAATAATCTAAAAGAAGTTGACCATCACCTTGCTTTAAAAAATTTGTACGCCTTCTTTGCACAAAATTATCACAATCTACTTGTAGTATGTTAAGATTCTCAAACCCACCCACTTCATTGCAAAGAAAATCAAAGATACCTAGAAGAACCGATACCTGCAGATGTCATACAATTAATAATGCTTTCTTGTGCAGGACGAATACCCCTATGTGACCTTAATATGTATGCGCTACTTGGTTCTGCAAGTTCATGGCTGTGCTTTTCTACGAATTTTGCAACGACATAATTTTGTGAATCATTTTCCAATTCAATCTTCATTTGAGTTTCACAGTTGAACCTTGTCTGTGCTCTTGCTTTGTTAGATGTCCCAGTTGAATGTTTTTCACGTTCTCCTTGACATGAGCAACAAAATATTCTCCACAAGATTTTTTTTCTTTTTTAGTTTTATATTGCCAATGCCTTCGAATACTGAATCCGATCGATCTAGCATATGCGTTATAGAACTCATACGCCTCGCCTTCTGATTTAAACTCCATTCTAAGTACGGGTGCATCAACCGAATCAAGACAAACATCACTTTGCTTCAACAATAACTTATTTCTAGAGTCTTCACATTGCTCGTCCATCATACGAATCAACATACTAGGTTTCTGTTTTTGGAGAAAACATTTACTATTTTTTTTAACGCATTCGAATAAGATAACCTTTTCACCAAAACCCAAAAGCAATGTAAACTTCAGATCGAGCTACAGGCTGCTTATAATTCATCTGACACTGTAACAACCAATTATCCAAACCTATAATAACACCTCAATCATCACATCTTGTACTCAATGACATGATCATGAACAATTTCATATAAGATCTCAATGAATGTTCTAAAAGACATGGATTGCTACAAGATCCCATAGTTGACCATAGTGTGCTTTCAAAACATTGACAATAAACCATATCAAAAGTTGGAATTTAAATTAGGAATACTAAGATTGATTTCTACAATTAATCAATCAACAGACAACAACTTGAAGAAGAAAATCCGTCAAATTCATGAACCATTAAGCTTGGTCAAACCCCAACAATGTGAAATCCAGCTCCGCGACCATGTGGTAAAGGACCCATGGTGTGCAATTGATAGCTAGGATCTCATCATGGCCCATAGCCAAGATAAGCCTCCTTGTTATGGTGGATTTGATCTAGTGGAGCAACGTTAAGACTGATTAAGTTTTTTTGGTTGAGGGTCACATGGAATTTAAAGTAATTGCCTCATGAGAAAACATGTACTTTAAATAATGTGTAGATTATCCACTCACTTTGGTTGGTGCAAATCAGGTGGAGATGAACGACTGCGATGAAGGCTTCGCACCTCAACCCCCAGTCCTTAGATCACCCAAACTTACCTCTCTTCTTCTTCTTCTTCTCTCTCAACTCTGTGAGAGAGTGGGAATGCTTTGTGAATGCTTATATAGATTTGGTAGTTGATTAAATTAGAAACTTTGGGTTGGTGCAAATTAGTTTTCCTAATTGACTTAGGAATCTAATCATAGTCATAAACACTAAACTTTCTAATTTTCTTCACTAAGATACTTAGGCTTTCCTAATGATGCAAAGGATCCATGTCCATGCATAAAACCCCCATGCGGTTCAGGTGGGCACCACACATCCTGTCCGTTGGATTTGCAGTAAATAAAAAGTCTTTCCATAATCGACTAATGGAAAGTTGGCTGTTTGGGGTGGAATTGGTCTAATTAACCATAGTTAAAATTGGTCTAACTAGTTTTGACAAGTGTCAACTTGTTATTTGTCTCACAAACCCACATACAATTTGTCCCACATATAAAATTCATTGGAATTTTTATATGTGTGACAAATTGGTCTAACTAACCATAGTTAAAATTGGTCTAACTAGTTTTTGACAAGTGTCAACTTGTTATTTGTCCCACAAACCCACATACAATTTGTCCCACATATAAAATTCGTTGAATTACACATGGTTCACATCTTATAGAAATTAAAAGGCATGCGCTTATTTAATGTGGATATAGGTTCCACCAAATAAAAATTATAACATCTTCAGAAAAAAATAAAATAAAAATTATAACATAATGAAATTAAAGTGTGGCCTTATATTTTAGGAATTATAATAAATGGGTCCCACCATTCATATCATCAGTAGAGAGTTGTAAATGGCAGTCTTTTCAAAGTTTTTGGTTAAGGAATTGGTAAGGGTATTCTTGGAAAAAAATAAGCTTATTTATGTACATGTTTTGAGGAGGGTAGAAACATTCCCGTCTTGAATTCAACCCCTTCATATTGACGTCGTAGGCTCTCATTGGATGGAGAAAGACGCTACATACTAATAGTATGCAGACTCGTTGTACCCAAGTCCGCCCCGCTTTTGAAATACCTCAAAATCCAGAATCCCAAATACTGTGGAGCAAGAGAGGATTTGAAAAACTACTTCTATCTGGAATTCGATCGACAACCCTTCTCTCTTTCGATCATCTCAATGGTCATCTCCATCTCTGATCCTCAGGCCATGGCAATAAGATCCGAAGGTAATTTTATTCTTCTTTTACATTCCTCATCTCTCTCCATTTTTTGGAAAAATTATCTCCTCTTTCTATTAATCTGTAGAATGATGGGGGTTTTGGCCATCAACATGAACCGTGATTTCATCTTCTTGCACATCCTCACCCCTCCCCTCTCTCTAGAACGGGTTAGGGTTTTATAAGGTTTTGCAGAAACTCTCTATTGAGTTAGGGTTTCCATAAAAATTGAAACTGGGTATTTTGTTGATTGGTTAGAATGGTGTGGAGATGAGAGGATATACAGAACCTTTAAAGGTGTATTTGTATGATTTGCAAACATATTACGTACAAGACTGTGTAGAAAATTATGTGATGTATAGAAATCCCTAATCTCTTGTTTATGTGATGTATAGAAATTCCCAATCTTGTCTTCTTCAGATCAGAGAAAAGAAGAAAATAGTTAATCTCTCTAACTCTTTACTGTGATATGTTATGTAATAGCCTAACAAACCAGCCATTTCTATTTAGTATTTGTTTAGCCATCAATTGCCTCCACAGGTTTGCCTAAAGCCTGATGAATGATATCTTCCAAGACTTACTAAAAAAGTAATAATGTCAGTAGAAGGAAGAAATAGGAATCTTAAACCGCACCACTAAAGGAAAGGTGAATGTGTCACTTGTGTATAAACAAAAACCAAGGTAATGGTCTATGGTTGAGACATGCTACATGAGTCTCGTTTTCATGATGATTCTGTGTCAAACCCAACTAGGCCTTGATGGAGTTGAACAATCCAAGCAATAGAGTTGAAAGTATAAGATCTTAGAATTTCTACACAAACATATGGGATAATATTCTAGAGAGATGGTTTGTCCTCGCTGGAAAATACTTGTGAACTTTAAATCAGATTGTATTTTCTTTTGTTATTGTATCATTCACATCATCATCATCTTTTGAGAAACTCTAGCCTATGTCTCAGACACATAGATAAACCATATTTTCTTTCTCAATGTTTTACTTATTTTTATTATTTTTCCAATTACTTCTGAGCAATTACAGATCTAAGTCTTTCTTTTTAAAATTTTATCATACAACAATAAAAACTTTGAAATAAGAGAGAAAAATTATAATTTTTTAATGTTTACCTCCATTTCTCAGTTGCCTCCAATATCCTAATTATATTCTCATTTTACCTTGGAAAAAAATGACCAAAATAATTAATATCATGACAGAGTGTAATGTAAGAAAGATGCCAAAGCTTGAAATGCCCTTCATATTCTTTGCATAGTTATATTTGTTAGCATGAGAGTGAGAAAGCTAAAAGGACCAAATGTCATGAAATAGATACGGAAGGAATCATACATCGTTATATTAGTTATCATGTAAAATTTATTTCGGTACATTATACATGTATAATAAAGTGAAAGTTTTATTATATAAATATGCTTCATACACTATGATACAACACACTTGAGTATTTTCAAGACTTTGATCATTTATGTTGCATTCCACATCCATAATGACGCTTTCTTTGATTGTGTTTTATAGGTTTCTTACAAGTTGGTTCTTATCGAATTGAATGGAAGGTATGATTTATTCATAAACTTTATCTTTAATTTAATACATTGCTGTCAAACTCATATTTAAATCATTTAAATTATCATTTGCATTTGATACTTTACTCCCATTGTTTTAATTTGTTTGTACATAATGACTTGCTTAATTGCATTACAACAAAATCCTTAAAATTACATTTAACATTTGTTGTTGGTGCCGCTGTGGCCGTATGTTGTGGGTTGGCAGAACAATGGGCCAAGTTACAAGAGGAGCAAACTAGAAAGAAACATCGCATTTCATATTTATTAGGCAAAGAGTGGGTAGAAGAGCTTCTGTCAAGTGAGGGCCCTCAATGTCATGAAAACCTACGCATGAGTCCTGATTGCTTTATAAGATTACGTGAAACACTTATACATAGTGGACTCTTTCAGAACACATGAGTAATGTCCATAGATGAGCAGTTAGCAATATTTCTCTACACATAGGCCCACAATATTACTAATAGAGTTGCTACTGATCGGTTCAACCATTTGAGCGCCACTGTTAGTTGATATTTTCATAAAGCATTAGATGCGGTCTGCAAGGTCTATCCAAGTTACGTTCAAGTTCTAGAAAATGCCCCAACTCCACATCAAATTAGGCTAAATAGTAGATTCTATCCTTATTTTAAGGTTAGTTCGTTTAATAAATATTAAGTCTATCCTTATTTATTCTTTCAGATGAGACGTTTTCATTATCCATAACTATTTCATTAGTATGATAGGATTGTATAGGTACAATAGACAGTACACACGTACCCGCTCATGTACCAACTACGATGCAGGCAAAATATTGAAATAGGCATGGCCAACTCTCTCAAAACTGTCTCATGTCAAGCGGATTTGATATGAGGTTTCAATTTGTGCTTGCGGGATGGGAAGGATCTGCGAGTAATGCTACTGTATTTTTTTCTGCACTAAACAGAAGCGACAACTTAGCAGTACCAGATGATAATGGAACCATACAAATATTTATGTCGAAAATATAAATATATTTGTTTAATTATGTGAAGTCTCATTTAACATTCACTTCTTTCAAATGCAAATGTAGGTAAATTTTATCTAGTGGATGCTGGTTTTGGTAATGCGCCAGGACTTTTGACACTATATAGAGGTGTGCGTTACCATCTGAGAGAGTTCGAGGAATGTCCTCTAATGAATTGTCAAGAACTTTTTATTCTCCGACACTCCTCATTGCGCACCACCATAGAACGGGTGTTTGGAGTTGTTAAAAATAGCTTTCCCATTTTATGAATGCCACATGGGTATTCGTTGACAACTCAACGAGATATTGTCATTGCTTGTGGTACTCTCCACAACTACATAGTTATGTACAATTCAGGAGACCCAATGCTTGAAATCATCTCCACCGGGATAAATTCTAGAATCGATCCTCCCTTGACAAGTACCAGAAATATAGAAACAGTGCCATGTTGGAACAAGGCAACTTGGCATTCATTTCGGGATTCCATAACTGAGCAAATGTGGAATGATTATGAACATCAACAAGAAGATAATGATAATGTGGAATGATATATATATATATATATATTTTGTGTTCACACTCGTGCATTTTAGTTTTACAAATAATGTATGGTTTTGGATGTTGACAATGTAATATTATTTGACAATGAATGTTTGGATTTTATTGATAGCATATATAGTTTCTTTATGCTTTTTTTAGTAATGACATGTTAAATAAATGTTATTCATCTCATTAGGATCGCAGAGAAAAGAAAATTATAAATGGAATCCAACAACAGAAAGGGTTTTAATGGACACACTTCTAGAGATGAAGCTTGCAAGAAGAAAAGTTGAAAAAAAAAAAAACTTCAATACTGCTTGTTGGAAGGAAGCAATAGCAAAGATTAAGGAACAAACCGGATTGGAACCAACCACAGACAATGCCAAAAATAAGTAAAAAAACTGGCGAACGCGATCAGAGAAGCAAAGCAACTTCTCGCAATGTCTGGTTTTGGCTGGGATGATGCATTGAAAATGGTCACTGCTTCAGATGATGTGTGGGAGTCCATGGAGCAGGTAAATTAGAATCACCTACATTTTGACATTGTACGTTTACACATTTTTTTCTTAAGTGAGTTACATTCTAACTAAAAGAACTTTATACAGGCAAAGAGTAAGTTGGCTAAATATAAATGTATCACTGTCAAGTTTTTTTATGAAGTACATGATCTTATCGCTGATGATGCTGCACAAGGCGATGCAGCACTTAAAGGAACTGAAAGGAGCTAATAGATTTTTTCAGAAATGCCAACGGATGATGAATTCATAAATGATGTTTTTCGTGCACAAAGACATGGGTTGGATGATATTGATGAGGTCAACTTGCCTCAACATAGTGTAACATCACCAAGGCGTACATCTGGGCCATCAAACCAAACTGGTACCAGTAGAACTTCAAAGAAGCAAAAGTCCGTGGAATGTGAAGAAGTGAGAAATACGTTGGATAAAGTTGCAAATGCTGTCATTAAACTTGCTGAAAGCGTAAACCCACTCGAAGGCTTGATTTCACGAGTTAGTGAAGTTGTGACTGCACATCCTCTTATACCGTCAGATATGGAAATGCTAGTTCTTGACTTTCTTGTTAATAATGATAGGAGGGCATTAACTTTCTTGAGCTTGAATGCTAAGAAGCAGATAAAATGGCTGGAGACAAATTTGCATCCAGGGTCATCAGGCCACACTCTATGAATGAGAAGTCTTTCAGTATACATTTTGGTCCATATGAATGGAAGACTTTATTAAACCTTGTTAATTTCAAGTTATTAGCTGTTTAAGTACTTTTTGTATTCTGGATGACTGTATGTAAACATATTTTGGATGTTTAAGTGCTTTCTGTCTTTTGGATTACTATATAAACCATGTTTTTTATGGGCTAACATATTTTGGATGTGTGAGATTGATAGTGTGATCTTGTTTTTGATGGACTTTTGGTGCATGTAATTCATTATGTTAGCATTTCCAATTTATTATGTTAGCCTTTCAATGATATTTTTGAGATGGTTAAATTCTATAATTATGTGTGGATCTGTATATATATTGGTAGGCAATTTACACTTGAATTTGTACAGTACTAATACATACAGGGTTCTAATTCCATGTATAAATTCTTTTAACTATGAAACAGGAAATTTGTGGAGTCAGTGAATTTAGAACTCTCAAACAGATATTCAGGCCTTTAATGAAACAGGGAATTCGGGATTCTAGAATTCAGCAGTATTTCAAATGCTAGCATTTGAAGTTCCTAGACAAGCACCAGACATGAATTCTATGAACTCTAGCAAAGAAACGGGCCCTAAAAGTGTCTTTTTTTTCATGTTGTTTGGAATTCTAAATTCTTGCATCAAAGGGAGTATTTGAAATGCGCAATCGACAATATGTCAAATTATGTCAAAATTTCCCAACAAATCCAATTTCTTGTCAGAAATGCCTCTAACCAAACAGTCTCTTTAAGAACTTGTTTCTTCTTTAGTAGAATTCATCGAAATCATATTCAGACAATTTGTGAATTCTTTGAAAGCTATCCCTTGGCGTGGGATTTCTGAATCTTCCTAAATGAAAGGTTTACAAATACTAAAGAGGATGAAATTATGAGAATCTCAAAAGTCATTTGACACTTTTTAGGTGGTTGAAATTTAGAAATCAAACGAAAAAACATAATATATACAAATGCAAAAGATACAAGTATTCACATCATGTCTAAAAAGTACCAAGATTAGAGATTATTGTAAAAAAAAAGGGGGATTCGGCGACAGGTCCCTCAATATTGTACTTTATGGCCTTAGATCCACAATCTTTTTCCATAGTGTGGTAGGTCCTTTTTTCAAATTTGAAGACCTAAAATGTCTAAATTACCCTTTCTTTAAATCATATCCCAAATTAGTGGGATATGCCATTAATAATGGTCAACTACCATTTAATTGACAACGATTAATGAAATCTAATTAATGAGACTTTCAAATAAATTCTAAAGAACACACAAATAAATGTTAAAAAATACAAATAAATCTCAAAAGAACGCAAATAAATAAAAAATACAATAATTTCAAAAGAACGCAGATAAATTTAAAAAGACGCAAATATACTTCAAAGGATCCAAATAAATTTTAAAATATCCAAATAAAATTAATAAATTTCAGAAGACACAAATAAATTTCAAAAGACGTAAATAAAATCCTTATTTACAAATAAATTTCAAAAAATGCAAATATATTTGCCAAAATTAAGATAATCAAATTTTCTAATTTTCTGAAAAATTTGCCAAAAACTCATGTATTTTTGCCAAAACTCAGTTAAATTTATGTAAAAAACGTAAATAAATTTGAAAATATACAAATAAAAATAAAAAGCACAACTAGATTTAAAAAACTTTTAATTTTCCAAAAAACTCAGATAGATTATAAAAAAAGACTCAGATAAATTTGCACAAAACACAAATAAATTTTGCCAAAACTAATATAAATTTCACCAGAACTCAGATAAATTTGATAAAAACTCAGATAAATTTTATAAAAATTTAGATAAATTTGAAAAAAACTAAGATAAATTTTACCAAAACTTAGATAAATTTAATCAAAACTAAGATAATTTTCATAAAAACTCAGATAAATTTGCGAAAACCTCATATAAATTTATCAAAAATAAGAGAAATTTGCCAAAATCTCAGATTCACCCGACACGAACCCCTTGCTTGGTCGTCTTCTTCATTCTTCTAGTTCTGGAATCAAAACTAAAACTAGAGAGCAGTAGGATGCAAAAGACCATGGCCTTATCCCTCTTTCGATCTTCTTCTTCCTCAGCGAAGGCACAACGGCAGTGACGATTGAGACTAGCGGATCCTCGTTCTCCGGTGACGAATGCAGAAGACCGGCGAGGTCCAGCAAAAAAACATCCCGTCTTCTGAAATGGGTCAGGTCGGACTGACCTGTAACCAACCTGGAATTGCTGTAGAGCCTAGGCCCACTGGTTCTGCAACAAGAACTAAAAGACAACTGCCAGTAGTGGTCTTCTTCCTCTCTGGTCAAGGCACGAAGGCAGTAGTAGTGGTCTGCCTCCTTTTCCGTCGACGTGCAGTGGCAGCGGCCACTGCGTCTCCATCAATGTTCCGTTACAGGTTCTGTAATCACGTATTCTTCTTCTTCAGTTCCGTTACAGGTTCTGTAACCAGGTCTTGCAGAGCCCGGACGTCCTCTGCCTTCTTTCTTAAGCGACGGCGTAGCACCGGCGACGTCGGAGGCCTCTCCTTATCATCGTTTTGAACTTGATCAGATCTCAGCCACTGAGATCTCCTTCTCCGATTCAGGCAGGCGATGCCCTTTTTTATGTTTGCGATGGCCCACCAGAGATCGATCAGGGAAATCCCCATCATGCGCAAGTGGCAGCGGCCACTGCGTCTCCATCGATGTTCCGTTACAGGTTCTGTAATCACGTATTCTTCTTCTTCAGTTCCGTTACAGGTTCTGTAACCAGGTCTTGCAGAGCCCGGACGTCCTCTGCCTTCTTTCTTAAGCGACGGCGTAGCACCGGCGACGTCGGAGGCCTCTCCTTATCATCGTTTTGAACTTGATCAGATCTCAGCCACTGAGATCTCCTTCTCCGATTCAGGCAGGCGATGCCCTTTTTTATGTTTGCGATGGCCCACCAGAGATCGATCAGGGAAATCCCCATCATGCGCAGTGGCAGCGGCCACTGCGTCTCCATCGATGTTCCGTTACAGGTTCTGTAACCATGTCTTCTTCTTCTTCAGTTCCGTTACAGGTTCTGTAACCAGGTCTTGCAGAGCCCGGACGTCCTCTGCCTTCTTTCTTTAGTGAAGGCATAGCATTGGCGACGTCGGCGGCCTCTCCTCAACATCGTTTTGAACTTGATCAGATCTTAGCCATTGAGATCTCCTTCTCCGATTCAGGCAGGCGATGGAAACCTCAAGAACCTGGTTTTCTGAGCCTTTTTTTATGTTTGCGATGGCCCACCAGAGATCGATCAGGGAAATCCCCATCAATAGAGTCCAGACCTTCCTTCTCCGGATCGGGCAACGTGTCAGGGGAAAAAACCCATCAGCAAGAGGGAGATGGGAGAGAGAGTCTTCTTCTTGAAGGTTTTTACTCGAGAGGGGACAAAAGCTTAAGAAGATTTCTGTCTGCGATGGCAGTTCGTCGTTTGAAGGGGATTGAAAAGATTTTTGCCCTTTGATTGCAATAACAGAGAACCTGATTTGTATGGTCCTGCTGAGATCAAACGATCTTCCTCTGCACGATCTGGAAAACCCCGCTAATACAAATTTGAAATTTAAAATTTCAAAATTTTATTCCTAAAATGATTGAAAGGGTAAATTAGTCATGAGAATTGTATCTAGGGACCTCTCGCTGCAATAAGTCTAGCTGAGTGGACCATAGGCCTTAATAAGTTTTTCCTTGGACTGGAGGCTGGATACATTCACTTATAGGGACCTTTCGCTAATTTTGCCTAAAAAAAAAAAAGAGGCCCTAATGCATTAATGCCTCCGCTGCATTAATAATAGGATAGAAGTTTCACGCATGGCGCTCCATGTAGATGCTCACCAGAGAAAATTTGGCGTAAGGGCATTTTCGTGTTCATTTGCATGGAAAACTAGTTCCACCAACTTTTTCCTCTTTCGTATGAAAAAAGGTTTCTAGTCCCAACAGTAAAAGCTTTTCCAGTTTCCACATAGAGAATTTAGCCCTTTTTTTTTTTTTTTTACCTTTTTCTCTTGTAAAAGCGGCCGTTCCAAACTTAAAAAAGCGCTTCCGCAATCCTTAGACTTATCGCGAGTGAATAGAGTGAAACTCTACAATAAGGCATACCTATTGAACATCTGAGCTAAGCTGTTCAGATTAAGCCATCTATGCTTATTACATATTTTCAAATTTCATCGAAATAATGATTCCAGTGTTTTTTTTTTTTAACATTCAAACATTGTGCCTATGGGATAGAGGAAGAGGGAAAAAATCAAAGATTCCGCATAGTACTTTTGATAAAATAAAATCAATTGAATTTATTTCGTACCCCTCGTTCAAAGAGAAAATGGGTCGGATTCTATAGGATCAAACCTATGGACCTTAATGAATGATGGAGGGAAATAAAAAGAAGAGGAAAAGAAAATGGAAGAGTAGTGTTTTCCAAAGTCTACTATTCTCTCCCGAGGAGGGGCGGGGGTCGCAGCCCAAACGGGATCAAACGTATGGAACTTAAGAATTGATTTCAATCGAATCGTGGTGTTTCTTGGAGCTGTTGTTTCTCCTTTTCTTTTCTCTTTATCCCTTTTTTTCTTTTCTTTTTATCTTTCTTGTTAACTTTTGAAAAAAGAAAAGAGGAAATGAAAAAGAAAGACTGGGTTTGTTTTAATTTGTTCCTCTTTTGCTTTTGCTTTAACTCTTTCTATCTCTTGTATGCATGGAATGTTTGCTGGGCTGCTTCAATGTAATTTGGTCAATATAGTGGAGAAAGAAGGGCTTAAGGGTGCAACTGAGGTTGGGGTTTGGACTGCTCAACTCAATTCAAACCCCATCCTAGTTCCATGCACATAAACTTAAACCCAATCAGATCCAATGGAGACACTTAAATATTTGACCCAAATTATAAATTTGCAACATGAGGAAAAATGGGGTCTAGTCAGGTTGGATTGATACCCAAAGCTTTGTGTTTGCCTTTTGCTCATCCAAAATTTCACTTTTTAGTCTGGTCAAGCCATGTGGGTCGGGTGTTGGGTAATGTAGGTTCATCCATTTAAGAGGCCAATAAAAGAAGGCAGGGATGAGAACAGTGTGGCTTCTGCTCAGCTTCATATTGTAACCAAACCCATACTTATGTTAAAGGCCTGAATCTTGACTTGGGCTCTTGTCTGATCCAGATCCAAATACTTATAAATTATAGGGGATGTTCACGGCTCATGTTCAAGCTGAGTCCATGGTGGACCTAGTTTAACACCATGTAGAACTAGGCTGCCTCATCCATTTAGATTTCATAGTATGTAGTTTGGGGACGAGTAATGTAAAGATTTAGTGATGAGAAGATGGTGGGTCACTAAGAAAATTAATTGCAATAATATAGATAATGCGCTTTTTAATTTTTTTTAATATTCCTATCGGGTAAAAATACTAAGGGGATACCCACGTTATTAAATAATAACAATAATAAAATATATAATGCGCTCCAAATTGTTAAAAAGGTTC
This sequence comes from Litsea cubeba, assembly GCA_012931725.1. Classification (NCBI taxonomy): domain Eukaryota; kingdom Viridiplantae; phylum Streptophyta; class Magnoliopsida; order Laurales; family Lauraceae; genus Litsea; species Litsea cubeba. Next base: position 35,365,318 of record CM022953.1, on the reverse strand, counting down.
CGTTAAAATGAAGTAAAATGAAATTTTGTAAAGTTGAGGACAACATTAAAAGGTGTGTGAAGAAATTGATCGGATTAGAACTTAGAATGCTTCAACCATGCAAAGAAAATATTGCTAGATAAATTGAGCTAAATCCTAAATTAGAGTAATTATTGATCAGGGAAAAAGATTTTTGGAGAAAAAAACCAAAAGAAATATGGTTAAAGGAGGAGGATAAAAATATAAAAAAAAATTCACTCATATATTATTAATAGGAGGAAAACTAATAGGATTCATTGCATTAAAATTAGTAAGGAAATTATTAATTAATAGGGAGGATATTGGCAATGAAATCTGAGATCACCTAAAAGATACTCTAACATCAAAATGTTCAAGGGACCTCTAATAGATTGTATCACTCTTATGTCAAATCCTTCTGAAGACTAGGTGAAAATTAAGAGCTTCTTTAAAGTTGGGATCTCTAAAATCTCACTCCAAATGGATAATATCTCACAAGATTTTATCAATAAATGTGGTATACAGTGGGAATGGATGTTATTTCTTTAGTTTAAAACTTCTTTAAAGAAGAATTGTTAGATAAAATAATGAATAAAAAATATCATTGAGATCAATCACCTTAGTTGTGGGCTGTGCTTTCATTAACACAATAAATGCCCCCACACCAGATTGGTGTATGCAACCAGGTTATTGGCAAATTTGCCTCCAAGATAAAAACAAACTTAGATCCTCTTTGTGTTAGACTCAGTTTGCAGTTCTGATGACCAACCTTGAACGCCAGTGGTCCCCACATAGAACACGATGTTATTAATAGCCAAGATATAATTGATGCATGTTGCCGAAAAAATTATGTATACTTAGACTGTTAGAGAGTTTGAAATGACTGTTGGGGATCTAGCATGGTAGTTAAAGACAGTAACTACCATGCCAACTTCCAAGCTCACAGTAGATACGGGCCGATATTCCTTCGCAGGGGCGGACTCAGAAAATGGAACTAGAGGGGGCCAAATGAAAATTATTAAAAGAAAATTTTAACAATTTAGAAGTCAAAATAAAAAATTTAGTGATAAAAAATAAAAATTTGACAACTTAAGGGGGGTCATAGCCCCCCTAGGCCTACATGTAGGTCCGTCCCGTTCCTTCGTGACCCCAGAAGCATGGCAACACAAGTCAAATAGCAAATAGCTGTCCTTAAAGCTCCAAGCTCAAGTCTTTTCATATCAGCTCAAGTAGAGTTACACTAATAAGCATAAATAAATGACGTTTTATTCTCAATCATATACGATGTGGAATTCTAGTAATAAAATCTAAAAGGTTCTTTACTGTTTTGAAAATTTTCAACATTTCTCCACAATTTTCAAAATCTCTAACAGTCCTCCATAATTTCGAAAATAAAATAAAATGCTAAGTGTTCTAGGTATTGGAAATGAATGCATACACAGACAACCCCAAATCCAAAATCCAAATTTCGGGCCGTGACCAGTGGGGATTACTATGTTGCATTGCAATATGCAGTAAAATCCCCACATGTGAGATCACCCGTAGGTTTTTGCGCGTAAGAACAATCAAATTGATGATCTCTCAAATGATTGCATTTCAGTATTTCAGCGGAAACTTGTGTGACCCATTGACTGCATACATATTCCAATCATAAGAAAGATAAATATCAGAGTGTATTAAGTATTTGAAGCACTCCCACTTACAAAGAAAGTTGTTAGAACAAAAGTAGTTTAATTGCAATCCCAAAATGAAACAGACCAACAAAGGCCTTTACAAAATAAACCAAAAAAGTATAACACACTCTTTCTCACTCTCTCTCTCTCTCTCTATATATATATATATATACATGTAGAGGGAGATGCTTCTTTAAGAGTTACTCTCACGGTAAGGGGTGAGAGCCCTCACACGATACTATGAGAGTAAGGGGTATGAGCCCTCACATTTAGGCTGTTGATATATATATATATAGGGGAGTATTCCTATGCATCTATCCCTCACCATAGGGTTTGTGATGGACACTCCCCTTTTTGGAAAGTTTCAAGTACATAGGGAGTATTCCTATATACTTGAAAAGTCACTTTTGTACTTGAAACTTCCCAAAAATGGGAATGTCCCTCACCCTATGATGAGGAATAGATGCACTTGAATATTTCTCAGATATATATATATATATATTTATATATATATGTATATGTAGGGAGATGCTCATATGAAAGATGCTCTCACCTTACTATAAGAGATAAGGTGGGGCCCTCACATCCATATCCAATGCCAACAACTTAAATGTGAGGATCCCCATATAGTAAGGTGAGAGATGCTCTCACATGAGCATCTCCCGTATATAAGTGGCAACTCTATTTTAAGCTGCAACTTAGGGTAAAGTAAGTTGAGGTAAGCTCAAGTGTACGTGTGGTGGGCCCACCTAGGGACCCACATAGGGGTAGGGATGGAGTAATTTTAAGGACTCTCTGGGACCATCCTCTTTGTAAAAAATAGCTCCAACCGTGGTTTCTATCATCTCCATTTGGGCTCCAATAGTTTAATGGTCCACAGTCCAATCGGATCGGTACACAATCGATTCAACAGTCCAGTAAATTTGGATCTGACCAAAAGTTGGTGGACATATGCAATTTAGAGGAGTCGTGTGTTGTGGACCGAAGGTGGGCCCCACAAGCGTGAGCATACAAAATTTTATTCTAAACTTTAGCTTAGGAGAACCTTGCCTATATATACCAATCATGTGAGGATGGTCCTCATGTTCTTAATGTGCATGCTACCAAGTAGGGCTTGTAAGATGCTAATCCTTAATTGAGGCGATTAGCGTTCATTAATTATGCTTAGCCATTAACGATGTTTGTTTAGATCCTAATTGAGTAATTTTGTGGGTAAGAATGATGTTTGGGTAGTTGCGGAGATATCGGTACTTGTAAGGGCATAGTTCGGATTTTTGAAAAATCAGGGGTATTTTGGAAATTCTGGAAAAATAAACTTGGAGGGCTTTTTTTTATTTATTTACTTTTGCTCTTTTTTTTTTAATTTACTTTTGCTTTTTCTTCTTATTATTACATCAAGGAAAAGAGGTCAGCCTGGCCAGGATAAGAGAATAGGCAGTAGAATCAATGAGGGGCTGACTGTTAATAGTTATTAGGAAAATTTTTGATGGACCGCGCTCCTGCTCGGTTCCTACCGAGGTCGGCGGACGTGGGAGTCCGTTTGATTCCGACCATTTCGTAACCAGGGGGCAGGGGCGTGCATCAACATTTCTTTTTTTGTGTGGGTGTGCCAGATTTTCTATTTTACTTGGAATTGCAAGTGGTGATCCGGAGATCAACCTTCGCAAGTAAAAAGGAAATCAACTTCTTTCAAGTTTTCCATTGCACATATATTTAAGAAAGGAGACATTTTTCTTGGTTTGCCGTGAAAGGTGATTTTTTTTGGCATTTATAGCCGATTTTTGGCGTTTATAGCCGATTTTGGCGTTTATAGCCGATTTACAATCCTTATCAATAATGAAAGACAAGAGTTGTGATTTTTGTCTCTTTTGAGAAAATACAAACTACAATGAAAAGCAAGAAAAGGAGGATCTAACTTCTTAGGAGATTGTGAGGGACTCGTTTAGATTGACGGTCGCAAGCCATATGTGGGCTTCGCCATCATCCATGCAGATGAGAACAGAGGATGATATTGATTCGCTTGGCTTGGCTATAACCTCAGGTTTTTAGAGGACAAAGACCAAAAGGAGGTCCTATGTCCAATAAAAAGCCGAGTAGACGGGCTGAAAAGCCACATCTAAGCCATTGGAGGCAGGAGGAGAAGGCAAGGACCTTGGGGGGGGGGGTACCCCCCAAGGGACTTTTGTCACCTTGTAGCGGTGGCCGGTGTAGAACTTCCGCAGAGTTTTCTCTCTTTTCCTTCTCTGAATTTCTGTGCTTCTGTCTGTGATTCGTTGTCTGTCCTTTCTTCTTGGAGTGCTCTCCTATTTATAGGCTTTTTGGTAGTCATTTAGGAGGGTTTATGGGCTTTTATTGTCATTAAGCCGCATAATGGGAGGAGTTACAAAATTAAATTTTTTATTTTGTAACTCCTTTTTCTTGGCTTCTGATTGGCCAGAGGAGATTGAGGGTATTTAATCGCCTTTAATCGCCATGATGGGAGGAGTTTCATGAGTTAAATGCCATGAATCTCTTGACTTGTAACTCCCGGATGCTTGATTCTGATTGGTCTGTCCAAAAAAATGGATTAATGACTGTAATAAAGCTAGTCAATTAATCGCATTAAGTGGTCGCCGAGCATCTGAAGAGTCGCGGGCCGTGCCGCGTCTTTTGGGATTCTTCTGGTGATGATCATCGATGGATCTTCATGTAGATCGACATCAGATGATCATGTAATTTCAGATGTTTGTTGCCAACAGCAGGTTGGTGCCATCTGTCCTGTCGATTTCTCGATCGGTCGGGTAGAAAGCACACTTTTTTTGGTTGACCAGGTGGCGATCAATATTGTTTTCGATACTCTTGATGATTGACCCGTGTTTTGGACGGATGTCAGAGGACTTGGTGTCTCAAAAGCATGAATTTTGGAAAGTACCAGAGGCTGGGCTCTTCGAATCGCGAAAAAACGACGAAAACCGGGGTTTCCGTGGCCTTCCTGGCAACCCCGGGCTCCAAGGTCGCCGGCGACCCTGGGCCAGGGTCGCAGGGGTCTGCGACCCTGGGGGGGTTTTCCCCCCTTTGTGTCCCGTTTTGTGTCCGTTTTTGCATTTTTTCGATTCTTTTTTCTTCTGTATTTTTCCTTGACATTTTGACCATTTATTAGCCTGATTTCTTTGTAGGAAACCTGATGAGAATCCTTGCATTTTATTTTGCAAAGTTTCCAATTTCCTGAGAAAGCCGAAGACTTTGTCGCGCAGAGCTGCCGATTTTCCATCAGAAGCTGAAACTGGGTCAAACGATGTCGGAATGACCTGAAATTTGGTGTGAAGCCTCCTGAGCAATAAATAAGACCAACCATAGGCTTTTGTTTGAGTTTTGAAGCCGTTTGGGGTCCTATCACTAGTAGACTTGCTTTTGTCGCGATGAAGATGTCGCGGTTTGATGTGCGGTCAACCGATGTCCGATTGACTTGAAATTTGACAGGGAACCTATTGGAGTCATTTTAAGATGATCCATAGGCTCTGTCTTGGAAACCATGGTCCCGGAGAGCTTTGCCGCCGAGATGCCTGATTTGGCTTCCGAGCGTCAAACTATGGTCAAATGTTGTGGAAATGACCTGAAATTCAACGTGTAGCCCTTTATAAGCATTTTGAAGCCGTCCATGTGCTCTATCTGATGAGTAATGGCCTCGGTGGTTCTCGCCGCCGAGAGGCTTGATTTAGCTGTTCGAGGGTTGATGTAGGGTCAAACGTTGTCGGTTTGACTCGGAACTTGACGTGGAGCCTTTTGGAAGTATTTTGAGACCATCTATCGGCTCTGATCGAAGATTTGGTGTCTCCGATGCTTTTGCCGCCGAGAGCTCCTTTTCGGCTGTTAGAGAAGCGAAGTTAGGCCAAATGATTTTTAAATGGCCCGAAACTTCTTATGTACTCCTCTTTTGGCTGTCTTGAAGGATCTTGCAGTTTTTGTTTGATTCTGACAAGATTTGATATTTGGAAGTAGCATTGCCTATTTATGGCAGGTTGCGACTTCATGTAGCTCTTTGGATCTTGAAGAGGCAAAGTGACATTTTTGGTGTCAACAAATGCCCCCTCGAGGTACAGCGACGAGTTGCTTAACTTTTGTAGTCGATGTGCCTCGAAGAGATTTTTGAAGGAGAGCCTGTGACTTGACCAAGAGTCTTTGAGCAGTCTTTCTTTTTGGTATTTATAGCCTTTTGAGCTTCCAGGGGAATTTTATGGTAGTGAAAGGGATCACGTACCATCTCGAGGCAAAGTTTTGAAGATGACATCAGGGATGTGGATTTGGGTTTTGACCTTGTGACCTAACAGGCTATATGTGGCAAGTTAGGGGGTCGGGTTTGGTTTTGATCGTGTGACCCAACAAGTTGTATGTGGAATGTTGGGGGATCAATTTTGGTTTTGATCTTGTGACCTAACAGGCTGTATGTGGCAAGTTAGGGGATCAGGTTTTGGTTTTTGGTTTTGGTCTTGTGACCTAACAGGCTGTATGTGGCAAGTTAGGGGACCAGGATTTGGTTTGATTTTTGGGGAATGTCAATTTCAAGATTTTGGCTCAATTTGGTAGATGAGGCTGGATGGTTTGATTTTTGGAAGCTCATGGGGCTTGGAATTTTCTTTGTATGGTCCAATCAACTCAAAAGAGGCATGGAACCATTTTTGTATGCTCTTGGTAAGAGGGATTTCTCTTTGATTAAAAGCCCAAATTTTTTTTTTTAAGTGCCTAGGTGGTCAAACCTGGCTCATATGGGCTAACCCATGGGACCTTAAGCTTTTGAAATGGCTTAGATCTCATATGGTGTCATTTTTGTAAAGAATATCCAAAAATATCTCATTTGGATAGAGAATATCTAAGAATATCTTTACTTGGAGAGAATCTCTCATATTCCCTTTTTTTTGGGATAGGATATCTCAAGATATCTTTCTTTTGGGAAAGAATCCTTCATCGATCTCTTTTTGGGAGAAAATCTCTCATTGATTTCTTTTTGGGAGAGAATCCTTCAAGATATCTTTCTTTTGGGAAAGAATCTTTCTAATCTCTTTCTTTTGGTAAGGTTACTAATTAGTAACACTTACCTTTTTCTTCTTTCCTTCTTTGGTTTGCTCTCTTCTATAAAAGCAAGGAGGAGGTTGGATCTCTTGCTCTTATTACTTTCTTTTGCAATAATCTCAAGAGGGCTTCAAGACCAAGAGTTCTTCTTCTTCAAGATCTTCAAGACTTTTCTTCTTCTTCTCCATCAATGGCTTCAAGTAAGTTCCCTTTTTCAAGAAAACTCCATTGTAAGAAAAAATAAAAAGTTCTTCTTTCTTTTTTTGTTTCTTTCTTTTTTTTTCTTTTCTTTTTTTTTCACGTGTTTTCCCTTTTTTTTCACACGTTTTTTCTTTTCTTTTCTTCTTTCTTTTTTTTTCATGTTTTTTTTTGTTTGTGGGCCGTACGGACAGATCCGTACGGATCTGGCCGTACGGCCACGTGGCCAGTGGGCCACGGCCTGTGGGCCAGCCCCTTTTTTTTCTTCTTTTCTTTTTTTTTTTGTTTTCTTTCCCCTCTTTTTTTTTTGAGAAAGTTTCTTTTCTTTTTTTTTTTTTTGCTCATCATGATAATGCCCCTTTTTTTTTGGCAAACTTAGATGTTCATGCATGCATTCAATTGTAAATTAAATTTGTAGCATGATGTGATAGCATACCTGAAAGTTTTCGCAATTTTGGGAATTTGGAGCTCGCAGCGATGTTGAGCCCTTCCTGATTTTGCTGAGACTTTGAGGTTTCGAAAGTTTGGAGTTTCGGAGCTCGCAGCGATGTTGAGCCCATCTTCAAGCTTTCTTATTTCTTTCGGGATAGTTCATTTTCTTCGGAATTGCCCCGTCATCATGTCAAAATTTCGCCAGATTTTTTTTTTTAGCGAGATTCTGTCATTTTGATGTTTGATCTTTTTCTTTTCCATCCTTTTCAGGTGGTTCCTCCAGAACGAACAAGGGTAAAGAGCCTGCTACAAGCGTACCTCGTCGATCTTCTAATCCGGCCGTTCAGCAGGCTTTTGAGAAGGTCCAGTATGTTGAGAGAAATCTGGAAGAGTGCGACTCCCTCAACAGAGATGAGATGAGGCAGCGACTGATCGCTCTCAAGGGAGAGGAATTCTATAAGATCATGGTAAGCAGTCGTCCATGGGTGATGGAAGATCAGAGCGTTTTGCCCAAGCCTACCTTCTTCTTTGGTGATGCAGTCCCTGATGACATGACATACCAGAGGAGATGTTTTCAGTTTTCTTTCACAGCAGATGGTGAGAAGAAGACTGTTACTACCCGGTTGACGTTTGATCGCACCGTCTCGATCATGAGCCTTGCCCCCACGTGCTCTAAGAGGGAAGATCCTCTAAGCTGGGTGAGAAGGACAAATGTAATCAAGACCGGGGTTTTTGTTGGCAGTTCTCCTGGATATACGGAGAGGTCGCCTGTTGACATGGATCTTTTGATGCCATCCAGCGGCTACCAGGGTTTTGATTATCCGTCGGTCGATTTGAGATCGGTGGGCCTTGGTATTTTTAGCGGTGACGGCAGCAATTGGATCAAGCCTTTTCGACTTCGTGGCCGTTTCAATGCTGACTCCGAGTGGAAGTCATGGACTGATCGCGTCCTGCTGATTGGTGGCGCCGTTTTGAAGGAAGCCGGGATTTTTGATGCGGTCCGCGCCTTTAGGGAGACCGTGATCTTTTCCGACGAGGCCTTCATGGCTATGCTGGAATCATTCCTCCCACAAACCAATATCTTCGTTGTGACGAATGGTGAGATTGGTTTTTCTTTGAAGGAGCTGAGCGTCATTACTGGATTGCCCATCCTCGGCAAACTCTATGAGGAGTTTATGCCGATTGACAGCGTCCTCGAGGGGCAGTCTGAGGAGTTCAGGCTTCTGTACTTTCAGCTCGTCGCCTTCTATGATTTTTTGAAAGAGAAGGAGGGTTTGAAAGTTAGATCCAGCAGTTGGAAGAGTTTTAGCTCTTCATTCCCCAATTTTTCTGATAGCAGGGAGTCTTCTGATAGCGTGACCCAAGAAGCCGGAGCTCAGGATCCAAGTTCAAAGAAGATCTTGGCCATGCAAAAAGAGTTGAGAGATTTCTGTGCAAGTATAAACGCCATATGTCCTGACATTGCACTGCGGAGAGATCTCACTGTTTACCTCACTTATTGGCTTGGTGAGGCTATTTTTGCTGGAGGAGATGGAACGCACATCAGGCCGCATTGTATTTTTTTGGCTTGTCAGATGGCGTTTGGAGAGCAGCTTGCTTTGGTGCCAGCTCTTTACTCCTACCTGTGTACCAAATTGCAGGCTGCTGCTTTTCTAGTTCGGCTTGGGCTTCCCATGAATAGGGTATTTTCAGCCCATATCTTTTATTCGTGGTATGTGTACCACTGTCCTAGCTCCCACCGGCTGGGTGCTGCACAGGATGATGATCCTCTGATGATTCGACTGGCTAAGGGCAAAGCCGTGTCCGAATCACTTTTGTTTGCCCGCATGAGGATCCGACGGTTCAGGGACGTCGAGATGGGGCAGTCTTCAGTGAAGCTTTCTCCGGAGTTGCGGAAGAAGGCTTTTGATTTTGGTGCCTCCCGAGACTCTACCAGGGCGGGGTCGGGAAGGCATTATTCCTTGACCAATACAGAGAGAGAGTGGCTTTTCAGCATACGTGTCGGCACGATGGTGTACCGTAGACATCTTTTCGTCGACATCCAGCCGTATGTACCCTCTCGCTTTGCCTTGCAGCTGGGCTTTTCTCAAGGCGTTGTTGGAGCGCCTTCAAGCATGGTGAAGCGCTTTGGAGGCTTACAGGACGGGAGAAATGCATGGGCTTTCTATAGTGCTGAAGACACTACAGCCATGATTTCTTATCCTGTGTTGCTGACTTCCCGGACTGCCGGCTTTGCGAAGTGGTTCGCGGAGAGCTTTTCGGCATATCGGGAGCTTTCCAAGAAGGAGCTTGATGTGAAGCTGGCATCTGGAAAGGGCCTTGGAAAGTCGGATGGCGTCCGGCGAGAGGAAGTTTGGGCCTTCCTTTCTGGAGAGAAGCACAAGATAGGCTTTCTCGGTGACCAGGGCGTCATTGGTTCTGAAGCTGTTCGAGAAATACCTGATGAGGCTTTAGAGCAGCTAGAACAAGAGGAAGCCGAACTTGGCGCTTGGATGCAAGCGGCACAGAGGCAAGCTTTCGTGGAGTCTACTGGCAAGAGTAGACCATCCAGTGAGGAGTCAAGTGGGAAACCTGACTCTGACAGCGGGGCAGGTTCCTCTAAGAAGCGAGCCCGCCGGGGTAAGAGGGGGAGGAGTCATTATCGCAACAAGGGGCAGCATGAGGACTCTCCTCACTTGGAAGTTCCTCTTACTATCAATGAGGATGTGCCAGTGGATGCTGACGAGCCTCCAGAGAAGAGAAGTCGAGAAGAAGAGACCGTCGGTGAAGGTATGATTCTTCCTTTTTCTCTTTCCATTTCTTTTCATGGGATTTTTTCCATGTTATGATTTGCTTCTTGTTTCTGCTTTTCTTTTCTCTTTTTTTTAGCAGAGGAAGACTTAATGATGCCTGAGGTTCCGGTCGATGAGGTGGTGACGGATCCTGTCGAGGCACCTGAAGAAGAACCGAGGGACTCTGGAGTGATTCCAGAGTCTCCAATTGGTATGACTTCTCTTTTTTTTTTTGTCTGTGACTTGGTTTGCTAACACATTTCTTGCCAGCTGACTTGCCATAGGATTCCGATGACTTTGAACCATCGATGGACGCAAATGTTGATGATGCTTCCAATGAGTTCATGGCGGAGGAAAGTGTTCCGCCAGTCGTCGAAGAAGGTATTCTGTAGTTATAACCCTGATAATGATTTTCAGACAGGATCATATTCATACCTTTTTGTGTTTCTTTGGCAGGTTTTGAAGTGACAGAGGAGGATCCGTCGCTTCCAGAGCAAGGGATGCCAGAGGTTGATCCAGAGGTAGAGACTCTTGGGACCAGCTCTGACAATGTTGAGGAGATTCCTCGTGCTGAGATTCCTTCCCGAGCAGGAGTAGCTTCAGCTGGAAAGAGTTCTTTTGTTACTCTTCCAACAGATGATGATATGAGCAGCCGACCAACGAAGTTGGGCGAATCTTCAGCTGGGCCATCTCTTCTTTTTGCGAAGAAGGTGGTGGTGCGAGTTCTGAGCTCTTGGATTGAGACTCTCTTTTCTGGGCACTTGGAAGCCGGATCTGGCATGATCGAGCATGTGCAGGAGATTCTCAGTGATGCCGAAGAGGCTGGTCTGGATGTCACAGGTGCCAGGGCGATCGTTGATAGGATCATTGCACTGGGTGACAAGTGGTTTGAGACCGTGGGTTTGGCTGATGACCAGTTCTTCAAGGAGATGTTCCTGGACCCTGCTGATAAGGCTAAGTCTGACTTGGATGAGGCTACAGAAAGCAGGAGCAGGCAGTCCGAAAGAAGAACTTTGAAGAGCTAACCATCATCGGGCTGACACATGACCTTAACATCCTTGATAGGGAGGTCGATGAGGCCAGGAAACGTCTTGAGCATCTGCAGGCACAAGTCGCTGCCAAGTGGACTGCCATAATAGAGGCTCGCGACAGGGAGAGTGCTCTGATTCGCCTGGTTGCAGATGCCAATCGAGTTCTTGAAAGGAAATATGAAGAAAGCGAACGATGGCAAACTGCTCGGGATAAGCTTCCCGGTGTGAAAGAAGGGGTACAGCCCACTCCAGCATCTCATGGCAGGTTCCTGAAGAAGCGTGCCTTGGAATCCTTGACGGCTGAGGCTAAAAGTTTGCTTGAGGAGCTGAACTCTTGGCTGGAGACCATTTTTGATTGAGCTCCTGTATATATTTTTTTTTAACAGAAACCATCCTTCTTTCTTTTTTTTTGGTACCACTTGTATTTTTTTGGTACTTATTTTTTTGTAGTGCTTGTGAACACTTTCTTTTTTTTTTTTTTTGGTACCACATGTATATATATATATATTTTTTGGTACTCTCTTTTTTGTTATCCCTACGCTCACTTGAATCTTTTGTGATAAAAGTAATTGCTAAATGGGATGTGATCAAAAGGTTGTCATTTTGTGAAAATCTTTTGTCAAATGATTGTTTTGGCATGAAAGCCAGGTTTTTGTTTGTGGCATGGAAGCCAATTTTGGCATGAGAGCCAGCTTTTCTTGTGGCATTGATAGTCGAGTTTTTTTTGTGGCATCTATAGCCAGTTTTGGTGGCATTGATAGTCGGTTTGTGTTGTGGCATCTATAGCCGGTTTTTGGTGGCATTGATAGCCTGTTTTTTTTTTTTTTTTAATCCAAGTTTTTGTTTGTGGCATTGATAGCCGGTTTTGTTTTGGTGGCATTGATAGCCGGTTTGTGGCATTTATAGCCTGTTTGGTTTTGGTGGCATTGATAACCGGTTTATGGCATTTATAACCTGTTTTGATGGCATTTATAGCCGGTTTGGTTTTCAAAAAATGCAAGTATCGACTAAAAGTCGCCTCCCTGCTGAATGTTCTTGCAAGTATCGATGGAATGTCGCATCCTTGCTCATTCGGTTACGAGTATCGATGGAATGTCGCATCCTCGCAGATTTGGATGTAAGTATCGATGGAATGTCGCATCCTTGCTTTTCAAAAATTTTGGTTTTGCGGGTACTGACTTGATGTCGTTTCCCCATGATTTTTGAAATTTGTGGTTTTCTCGAACCTTTGGGTTATGGATATCAACTGAAATGTTGCGTCTCCATGGTTTTGGATTTTGTAAGTATCGACGAAATGTCGCTTCCCTGCGATTTTGGAAGTGTCGAACATGGTTCATATGCTTCCGATTTGTGCGAGTATCGACTAAGCGTCGCTTCCTCGCGGTTTTTGAAAAACCATTTTTTTTTGTTTAAAGACACGAGGGTCATAAGTTTTGACCTAAAACCATTTTGGCGGTAAAAGGCAGGGTGGACTAGGGTGGAAATCCCTGAATCCGGATTTTGTTTCAAACCATGAACTTTGGGTTCAAGGGTTAAAAATTTTGGTCAAGTTAGGGAAAGGTTCCTAAACTTGGATATTTTTTTTTGAACAATGAAACGATGAAAGTAAGCATTGTTTTAAATTTCTAGAAATTTCAACATTTGATATGAAAATTCTAAAAAAAGGGTGGGTTTAGCGAGCGTGTACCTGGAAACCGGTTTTGGCCGTACAGGCATTGCTCTTACCCAGTTGGGTAAGTCTTCAAGGGTAGTACCGCTTTAAGAACTTGTCGTTGATGGGCAGCATACATCTGTCACCTTCCATGTTTAGGAGTGCGTATGCGCCATTAGAGAAAACCTTGTCGATGACGTAGGGTCCCTCCCATTTTGGCTAAAATTTGCCTTTGGACTTGTGAGCGAAGACCATTGGTCTTTTTACCGCAAGAACCAAGTCACTCTTTTTGTAGGCGCGTTGCCTGACCTTTTTATCGAAAGATCCTGCCATGCGTGCTTGGTAAAGTTCAATGCTTTGTTGAGCTTCGAGCCGTCTCTCATCGAGATTGTCCAGCTCATGGAGTCGCAATTTGACATTGTTTTCTTGAGTCATGTCATTTTGCAAGGATACCCTCAAGGAAGGAATTTGTACTTCCAAGGGCACGACAGCTTCGCATCCATAGACTAAGGAGAATGGTGTGCTATGGGTTGGTCCTCGAACGGTGGTTCGATAGGCCCACAAAGCTTCAGACATTTTGTCGCTCCAGTCTCTTTTGTGACTAGAGACCATTTTTTTAAGGATTTTGCAGAGTGTCTTGTTGAAAGCTTCTGCTAACCCGTTTGCTGCCGGATTGTATGGAGTCGAAGGACAGCTTTGGATTTTGTATTTGTCGCAGAAACCTGTAGAATCGATGATCCCGGAACTGGGGTCCGTTATCATGGATGAATCTTTGGGTATGCCGAAACGACAAATGATGTTGGTGCGCAGGAATTGAAGGACTGATGAGGTCTTCATTTCGTTAAACGCAAATGCTTCTGACCACTTGGAGAAATAATCCATAGCGGCGAAGATGAAGCGATGACCTTTGCTCGAAGGGGGAGAAATAGGACCTATGATGTCCATACCCCAGGCTTCGAAAGGCCATGAGATCGCTGTAGGATGCAGCCATTCTGGAGGCATGTGAATGTAATCTCCATGAATTTGGCATTGTTGGCAGCGCTTAGCAAATTGCATTGCGTCAGACACCATGGTAGGCCAGTAATATCCTAACCTTTTTATCTGATCATAGAGCTTAGGTCCAGCCTGATGAGCTCCGCAAAGACCAGCATGAACTTCTTTGAGTGTTTCTTCAGCCTCTTATTGTGACAAGCAGCGTAGAAGTACTCCGTTGAAGGATTTCCTGTAATGGATTTTTGAAGGAATATCCAAATGAAAGCTTGGGGTTCGCTTTGGATGCTTACTCGTTCTTTTGGATCTTCAGGCAGGATTCCGAACATATATAGTGTAATCAATGAATGGATTCCTCCAGTCGCCGATTGAAGTCCGACTTCCCACCACTTGGTGGCATTCAGCAACTGCTTGGTGTGTGTTAAGAGGAGGAATGATTCTTCTTTCCCATCCTGGATTGCCATGGATGCGGCAAGTCCAGCTAGGGCATCTGCACGTATATTTTCACCTCTACGAATGTGGGTGATGTGACAGATGTCAAACTTTTGCAGAAGTGATTGTGCCTTGTTGTAGTAAGGCAGCAAATCTGGCTTCTTGACTTCAAATTTCTGATTCATCTGGTTGATGATCAGTTGAGAGTCTCCAAAGACTTCCAGCATGGTGATACCGGATTCGATGGCGAGTTCCAATCCTAAGATCAGAGCTTGATATTCAGCTGCATTGTTTGTGCATGGTTCCAGTAGCGAGAAAGCGTGTGGAATCATGTATTTGTCGGGGCTAACAAAGAGGATGCCAACTCCCGAGATCAGCTGTCTTTTTTCATTTGTCCTGGTTGCAACCGTCAAAGTACATGTCCCAGGAGGCACTTTGTGAGAAAGTCTCCACATTGTAGACTGGTTCGTCTGGGAGATCATCTCTAAGCGGAGAATCTTTAGGCAATGGATGCTCTGCGAGGAAGTCCGCTAGAGCTTGCCCTTTGATTGCTTTTTGTGGTACATACCTAATATCAAATTGTGACAGAAGGATGGACCATTTTGCCAGTCGAGCATTGAGAGAACCTGCCTTTGTGACAAGGACCTTCAAGAGGTTGACCCTCGAGACCAGGTATACTGTGTTGGAAAGCAAGTAGTGACGCAGCTTTTGTATGGCGAACATCACTGCAAGACATTCTTTTTCGACTGGAGAGTAGCGATGCTCTGCACCTACTAGCATGCAGCTGAGGTAATATAGAGCAGCTTCTTTTCTTTGATCATTTTCTTGCGCAAGCAGAGCTCCCAAAGAGTGATCAAGGGCTCTTGTGTACAAGATGAATGGTTTTCCAGTGGTAGGAGCGGCTAACATGGAGGCTTTGTCAGGTATGACTTGATGTCTTGGAAAGCAGCTTCACAGTCAGCATCCCAGACAAAGTTTACACCTTTTTTCATCAACCGGGAGAATGGACGGCATTTCCCCGAAAGATTGGAGATGAACCGTCTGATGTAGGCTAATCTCCCTTGAAGTCCTTTGAGTTCTCTCAAGGTTCTTGGAGAGGGCATTTCTATAATGGCTTTGACTTTTATGGGGTCAAGCTCTATTCCAGCTTTCCGAACTAAGAATCCGAGGAACTTACCCGACGAGACGCCGAAGAAGCATTTCAAAGGATTCATTCGCAGTTTGTGTTTGCGAAGCCGGAGGAAGACTTCTCGAAGGTTTTCGAGATGATCTTCTTTTCTTATGCTTTTGACGGCGAGGTCATCAACGTAACATTCAACCGTCTTGTGCTGCATATCTTGGAATATTTTCATCATAGCCCTCTGATATGTGGCACCAGCATTTTTCAGACCAAATGGCATGACAGTATAGCAATACACGCCAAATGGGGTCCGAAAAGATGTATGTTTTTCATCTTCAGGATGCATCTTTATCTGATTGTAGCCAGAGAAACCATCCATGAATGTCATTCGCTCGAATCCACAGGTATTATCGATCATTACCTCTGGTATGGGGAGCGGAAATTCATCTTTAGGGCATGCGCCGTTCAGGTCTCTATAGTCAATACAGACCCTGATCTGCCCATTTTTCTTTGTCACGAGGACGATGTTGGCCAACCATTCAGGATGTTGTTCCTCACGGATGAAGCCGACGCTTTTGAGTTTTTGAACTTCTTGTTCAATTTTATCCATCACATCTAGACGGAATCTTCTTTGGCCTTGCTTGACAGGCTTGATGTCTTCTTGAAGATTGAGTTTGTGAACCGCTATTTTGGGGTCTAAGCCTGGCATTTCAGCGTAAGACCATGCAAAGCAATCAACGAACTCACGAAGAAAGGTGATATACTCAGGTAACTCATCATCCTTTATATTCTTGCTTATGAATACAGGATGTGGGTTATCTGGTGTTCCCAAGTCTATATTTTGAACAGGATCTTTTGTTGGAAGGTTCGAAGGTGGTTCCTCCACAATATTTTCGGAGGCTTCCAGCTCAACGAAACCTTCTGGGTTTTCAAAGGCATTTCAAGACCAAGGTTTTGTTCCTTTCCACGGGTCTTCTTGATCGGTAATTTTTCCAAGGCTTGCTATGAGATGATCCCAATCGCTTGTTGAAACCGGGTCGAAGTAGGCTACTTCTTTTGGAGATGAGGGTTCTTCTGGGGCAGAAGTCCACACGTCTGTTCCATCGGACAACTCCTCTTCATTTTCGAAGAAATCGTGCCAATTGGATGAGCTTCCTGGATCTTTGTCAGGTGACTCATCAAAGAGATATCCAGGGAGATCGATGTCTTCATGGACTTGAGAAGTTGAGGCTTGGTCAGTATATTGACTTTTAAGCCTTTGTGTCAACTGTCTCAAGGGAGTGTCAGGATCATACCCTAACCTGTGTGAAGACTTTTCTACATAGCCATAGAGTCTCCAATCTTCCAGCTGGCTTTTGGTCAAGACGGGCCCCAATGGCGTGAGAATACCGCGTCCTTCTCCCAAACCGACTGGGTTTTGAGCGTCATAGTCCATTTTTTTCATAATAGCTTGTGCCACAGAACTGTATATGGATAGTTGAGGCATACCTTTATTTTGGAAAGGTTCAAGCATGGAGTTTGATGAAGAAGCATCCGATCTATGGAAGAAGATCGGCTTTTCCTTTGCTGAAGTTGCTGGAACAACGAAGGAAGCTGACGTAGGATCTTCTATGTCAGAAGTTATCTCCATTGGAGTGAGAGCAGGCTGAACTTGCTAAGTGTCAGCTTGGCTTGACGATGCGTCGTCTTCTGGCTCTGAATCCGAGTCCGTGTCTTGCATGATAGACACGAAAGAGACAACAAATTTGCCCTTAGGCTTTTGTTTTGCCTTCTTCACTTTAGTTGTGATGACCAAAGGCTTTGGAGGTTCGAGGGAAATGATGAAGGGAGTTTGAATGCTCTCTTCAGATTTACCGGATGGTTTGTTTTCTTCCGGTGATTGTTGAGGAGCTTTGCCTTTATCTTTCTGGAGATTTTCGGCAAAGGATGATGTGTGCTTCTCCTCTTTTTCTTTTTCACCTTCATACATTTGTGAGTCTGCGAAGTGGACTTCTTTACCTTTGAAGGGTTTTCTGTCCGCAAAGACTCGATGTATCATGCCGTCGTCGCCAACAAACTTGATACATTGATGTAGAGTTGAAGGGACAACACCATTCTCGTGGATCCAAGGGCGTCCGAGAAGGATGTTGTAGCATGAAGGGGTTTTTATTGCATACACTGTGACCTCAGAGATAAGATCACCGATCTGCAACTTGAACCTGATTTTGCCGATAGGCCTTTGAGTACTCCCATCGTATCCAAAGATAGATACAGATGTGTGGCTCAGCTTGCTGGGTGGGATGCCCAACTCTTCAAGAGCCGATGTGGAGATGAGGTTGAGTGCAGAACCTGGGTCGATCTGAACTCTGTGCATAGGCATTTCTTTGATATACCCTGTGAACTACAGGGGTCGGTTATGCCTGGTTTCTCTAAGTAGGAGGTTGTCCCTTGTGAAGGCGATGGTTGCACTGGCTGCTTTTTAACCGAGAGGCATTCAATGCATGATTCCTCAGTTTTTCTTCTTTTCTCCCTTTGAGGAGGCTTCTGAGTTTTTGACCCGGTAATCCATTTCAATTTGGAGGACTTGCGGGGCATATTTGTCGACATCCTCATTCAGCTTTTGTAATTCCGAGATGAGATTATCACGAGTGTGCGGAGACATTCGCAACAAATCTAGGATGTCCAGACGTGCAGGTATGTGCTTGAAGTGTTCAATCAAGTCATACTTGAAAGCCTCCTTTGGGCCTGCATGTTCATCATTGTTTCCACTAGAGGCGCTTACAACATCTTTTCCCGAAGGATTTACATATGTAAAGGAAGATTGGTTGTAATTTTTGTGGTAGTCCCGGCCAGAGCGGGTGCCTCTACCAACTTCGAGAGCTTCTTGAGAAGGGTCTTCGTTTGGAAGATTGTCTTCAGGATCAAGAGGCTGTCGTTTTTCATTTGCTGAGGATGAATCAGCAGCAGAGTTGCCATCCTCAGTGATCGTGTTGCATTGAGCATTTTCCGGGAACAAGTCCTGAACAGCATCCAACAACCTTTCTTCTTCGTTGACTATTTCATCATCCCAAGCATCAATGGCTGCGAATTCTTCAGTCAGGAAGGGTGTGAACTTTGAAGTCACAGTCTCAGGAGAAGAAACCTGAGAGGGTGTCATCTCAGTGAAAGTCACGTGAGACGAGGTGGCTTCAGAAGATACATTGCTAGGCGTCGCCGGAGTGTAAGTGCTCTCATCAGACGATGCTTCGGAAGAGCTATAATCCCGAATTATCACATTACAGGAAGCTCTGACGGGAGACGTTGCCTGATCGGAGTCAGACTCATCCTCGGATGTAAGAGGATTGTCTATCCAGCAATTTTCTCCATTTTCAGGAGTTAAGGGAGGATGTACCTGGTGGTCTTCAGGGACTTCAGGCTCTGGATTGCGAGGAGGCTCGTTGACGCGTTCTTGCTCTTATTCTAGAGCGAGTCGCTGCAAGATCCTTGCATATTCTTCAAGATCAGGCATAGGAGCCGGATCTTCTTCTTCATCAATTCTTTGTGGCTCAACATGGTTGATTTCCACTGGAGTAATGAGAGGTGCTGGGTCAGCAGCATTTTCTTGTACAGCCTCTTAGTCTTCTTCATCATCAGACCAGGATCCTTGCGGCTGTAGGGGGTTATACCAGATTACTGGCATAAGATGAGACTCAGGAACCCATTCTTCATCGGAGAGATATTCTCCTGTTTCAAGGGACTCCTCCCACTCATCTGTGTAGTTGGATTCGAATCTATCATCGGTGTCGCTGGACTCGTATCCATCAATGGAGAATCCAACTACCGAATTGCAAGAGTATGATGCCTCCTGCATGGCTTCTTTGAATTGAGGTGGCATGAAATCACTGAGAGTGAATTTCCTTACCCCCTTTGAAGTCTCTGGAAGGGATATTTTTGTTGCCTCCAGTGAAATGGTAGAGGAAGCCTCTGCCTTTTCTTTGACCTCTAGTTTTGGCTGGGTCTTCTCTTGCCGTTTGAGCTTGAGGAGATGTTTCCTAGCCTGCCTTCGCTGTTGAGCTGTAGGCCTTGTTTTCACGACCTCCCAATTTTCATCTTCCAGGAGATCGGGATGTACCCATATCGGTAGTCCGTCTGGTGTCGGGTAAGGAACCAGTTCCTCGGACGCTTGGATTGAGTTTATCACCTTGAAGGAAGTAGTGATTTTCTTCTTCGGTGATTTTGATGTTTGTCCACATGTCACCATGTTGACGGAGGCAGATCCATAGTTTTTGTCAAAGGTGATGACTCCGTTTTTCCACATCTCATTTATTTTCTCTCTCACAACAAAGCATTGATTGAGAGGATGCGAGATCATCTGGTGGTATGGACAGTACCGAGGATCGTTGGTTTTGCCAACATCACCCGGTCTTTTTGGTTCAGGCAAGGTGAGCTTGCCGTTTGCCACAAGAGCCCCGAAGATTTCATCAACATCTTCATCAAACGGGTATTTCTTCTCTACTCGTTCTTTGAAGGCATCTGAGAGTTCAGGTCTCTTACCAGCAACTTTATTTTCAGCTTTATTTGGTGGCTGAGGAGCTGACTTGGTCTGCACATTGAGGACCTCTTTTTTCTTTGGTTTAGAGGTTGCAATGGCAGTTGGCTCTTTTCTTGATGATTTCTGACTGTTGAGGTCTTTAATCACCGTTTCAGCTTCCATGGAAGCTTCTAGGAGTTCTCCCAGATTTTTTGATTTATTGCCGATGATCATGGAGCGGATTCTGGCTCTCATGTTGTTTCGGCAAATGTCGACTAGCGACGCTTGTGGCAATACATCAGAGCATTTGTATGCCATTGCTTTCCACTTGTGAATGAAGTCATATGTTGATTCATTCTCCCCCTGTTTTAGGCTGCACAGCTGAGCCATAGTAGCGGGATGATCTTCACCTTTGAAGTGAGTCAGGAAGCGTGTCTCTAGCATGGCCCAGTTTTGGATTGAGTCCTCCGGCAGAGTGGAGTACCAATCGAAGGCCGTACCTTTTAGGGTACTTGCAAAGAGGCGGATCTTGAGTGCATCTTGATCCGCGATAGCTCCCGTCAGGATCTTGAAGTGGATGACGTGCTGTCTGGCTGATCCTTTCTCCGTATATGTTTGGAGAGTAGGATGCTTGAATTTGGTGGGGAACGGGACCGAGTCCATCCATAAGGGATATGGTGGCTTGATCCCATGCTCCTTGAGTATATCCTCTTCTTTTGCTTTGGCGAGGATACTGTCTACGTCCTTTTTGGTAAGGGCGCGTGACTCATTTTCTTCTCCATTTACCTCGTCGTTTTGATGATTCGGAGGAGGTTCATTGTTCGCCTGATTTTGGAAGGCGAGGAGAAGGTTTTCCATCAGAGTTTCAATCCTCTGCTGGCCCTGTTCCAACTGCTGGATGCGGGTGATCGCATCTTCTGGAGGTGGATTGCGGGGGTGGTGGCTCAGAATTTGTAGCCAAGACATTCATCCTTCGTGATTCGAACGAAGAAACTGTCCTGGTGACTGAGCTGGGGCTCATTCTTTTTGAAGAAGAGCTTGAGGAAGGATCACTCTGCTATCCTTTGCTTGAAGGAGCAGGGGATTCTTCTGAATGTCTTCTTGTCCTTGAGACGCTGCGGGTCATCGGACGTCGGACATGGATTTTTGTTGCTGATTTTTGGCGCCTTCTGGTTTTTCCAACCATATGGACGGCAGCAAGTTGGTTGGGTCTTTCTTTCTCGACCCATTTGGGAGAGACTTGGAGTGTAGGAGGCTGGGTCCTTTGCTTCTCTAGTCTCTTTTGCCGGTATGACGCGCGGCGGCGTATACGACGAGCAACTTGAACTTCGGTCAGCTCTGGCTGGGCTTTGACGATGAAGGATGTGCTCCCTCGGGCGCAGCAGCCGAGCCTGTCTTCTTTGTAGCTGGGCAAGGACAGGATGCGAACCCTGTCCTTCGCCTGTTGCAGCGAAGCTTTGAATTTTTGGAGTTCGGCCCCTGTAGAGATGAAGGGTCGAACTGCAGGTTTGTAGGCCTTAGCAGGTGCTTGTAGAGGCCTTGTGATGCATGATCTGATTTTGGGCTTGTAGGAACAAGCCGGCTCATGCTGGGATGACTTGGAAGTCAGGTTGGAGATGGGTCTCTCCTCTTTCATGTAAGCAAGAGGATAGAACTGGTTCACCTTGAGTGGGGCTAGGAATGCTGGCTTAGTGGATGTTTGGGACCTTCTCTGTTTTGGTGAAGGTCTTGGGGACCAAGTCTTGAGATAGACCTGGTTGCTTGCAGGTCGACGCTTCGTGGGGTTGCCACGGGCTTCAGGCCTGCTAGTGCTCGCCTTTGGTGTCACGGTAGTGACACGTTGAGAGGCGAGTTTCTGCTTCTTGGAGGGAGCAGTTTGTTCCTCGGGAAGTGGGAATGGTCCCAGCGTCCCAAAGACGATAGTCCGGGGAGTCGAGGTCGACCCGAAGTTCAGAGAGTTGCCGAGGGAGTTGATGCTTCGGCATCTGATGGGGCGCTTGTAAGTGCGCGCGGTTTGCTTCTGTTGAAGCATGAGTTGGTGCTTGTTTTCATCGAAAGTAATGGTTAGTGAAGCTGCCATTGTTAGTTTTTCGAAAATTTCTGAAACAAGACCACATCCATTAGTAATCACAAGAATATAATGATCATAAATGGGAAGTTCTATGGTTTTGTCTTTTCAAATTGCTAGAGGAAGATGACCCAAGCAACATGAAGAAGGCAAAACGTCATAGAGGGAACAATTGTTCTGATCGCAGGTATGGTAAGCCCAGAATGGGCATCCCAGTGACTGCTAGAAGCAATTGTGAACTTAAATTCGACTTATCGAGAAGCAGAGCTTGCTCGAGGTAAGAAGAATATAAAGTTGGAGTTACAGATGTGCCGGTCGCAATACAGTAGACCCTGAAAGGGCGTACTAGTACTGCTAGACACAAATGTTTTGAGACCGCATCTATGAGATGAGATTCTCTGTTTTGAAAGGTCAAGATTGGATTAATCAAAGAGAGCAGATGGTGTTCCGATCTGAACACGGGCTCAGCGATTTCCACGAACGCCAGTGCTCAGAAAGAAATGAACCATAATTTCTCAAATCTGAATCCAAAAATGACGAGTTTTTTTTTTGAAAGGCCAATATCGGGTTCATCAATGAGAGCAAAAGGCACTCCAATCTGAACACGGGCTCAGCGATTTCCGCGAGCGCCAGTGCTCAGAAAGGAGATGACCAAGATTTCTCCAATCTAAACCCAAAATGACGGAAGTTTTTTTTTTTTGAAGATTTTGAAGATTTTTTTAAAAAAAAAATCTTTTATTTATTTATTTATTTATTTTTTATTTTTATTTTTAAGATTTTTTTTTGAAATTTTTTTTATTTTTTATTTTTTATTTTAAAATTTTTATTTTTTTAAAAAAAAATTATTTTTTTTTTAAAAAAATTTATTTAAAAGACGAGAGAGTACACATAGGCCTCCTAACCCGGTCTTATGAAATCTTGATTGATAGAATTGCCCCCAGGTAAGGGTAGGATTACTTAATGAACCCGTTTGGAGGACCCTTGCCTAGAACAGTCAAGCTGTCTCCACACTCTGGACAAGGCTTTTCTTTGAATCAACCATGATCAAAGAACACAGTTGGTTTAACCTTAGTGGTCTATGTCTTTTTTTTTTAATTATATTTTTATTTTATTATATATTTTTTAATGAACTCATCGAAGAGAAACGATGGCCCAAAACCTTAGTCGAACAGGCTCAACATTTCTGCAAGCGCGATGAACGATAGGAACGGATCAAGGTTTCTCAATTTTGAATCCAAAATGAGAAATCTAATTTTTTTTATTTTTTTTATTTATATATATATTTTTTAGATCTTTAATGAACTCATCGAAGAGAAACGATGGCCCAATCCCCGATCCGAACACGGTCTCAACGATTTCCGTGAGTGCCAGTGCCCAGAAGGGAGAGGATCAAAGTTTCTCAATTTTGAATCCAAACTGAAAAATCTGATTTTTTTTTTGTTTTTTTTGTTTTTTGAAAAGAGAAAGAGTGGAAATAAATTCAAAGAATTAGAAATTTCCAAACAAAAAATATCATCTCATTTTTTTTTAGATGCGGAATCCAACATAGGCCACCAATTATAAAGTAGCCAAGGAATCGAGAAAAGAAATATAAGCATAGAGCAAAATATATGATATGCAAATATTTCATTTCTAGCATCGTGTTCTCAGATAAACGAGTCCCACCGGGTGTGCCAGCTTGATGCTCGGTTCCTACCGAGGTCGGCGGACGTGGGAGTCCGTTTGATTCCGACCCTTTCGTAACCAGGGGGCAGGGGCGTGCATCAACATTTCTTTTTTTTGTGTGGGTGTGCCAGATTTTCTATTTTACTTGGAATTGCAAGTGGTGATCCGGAGATCAACCTTCGCAAGTAAAAAGGAAATCAACTTCTTTCAAGTTTTCCATCGCACATATATTTAAGAAAAGAGACATTTTTCTTGGTTTGCCGTGAAAGGCGATTTTTTTGGCATTTATAGCCGATTTTGGCGTTTATAGCCGATTTTTGGCGTTTATAGCCGATTTACAATCCTTATCAATAATGAAAGACAAGAGTTGTGATTTTTGTCTCTTTTGAAAAAATACAAACTACAATGAAAAGCAAGAAAAGGAGGATCTAACTTCTCAGGAGATTGTGGGGGACTCGTTTAGATTGACGGTCGCAAGCCATATGTGGGCTTCGCCATCATCCATGCAGATGATAACAGAGGATGCTATTGATTCGCTTGGCTTGGCTATAACCTCAGGTTTTTAGAGGACAAAGACCAAAAGGAGGTCCTATGTCCAATAAAAAGCCGAGTAGACGGGCTGAAAAGCCACATCTAAGCCATTAGAGGCAGGAGGAGAAGGCAAGGACCTTGGGAGGGGGGGGTACCCCCCAAGGGACTTTTGTCACCTTGTAGCGGTGGCCGGTGTAGAACTTCCGCAGAGTTTTCTCTCTTTTCCTTCTCTGAATTGTGCTTCTGTCTGTGATTCGTTGTCTGTCATTCGTTGTCTGTCCTTTCTTCTTGGAGTACTCTCCTATTTATAGGCTTTTTGGTAGCCATTTAGGAGGGTTTATGGGCTTTTATTGTCATTAAGCCGCATAATGGGAGGAGTTACAAAATTGAATTTTTATTTTGTAACTCCTTTTTCTTGGCTTCTGATTGGCCGGAGGAGATTGAGGGCATTTAATCGCCTTTAATCGCCATGAGGGGAGGAGTTTCATGAGTTAAATGCCATGAATCTCTTGACTTGTAACTCCCGGATGCTTGCTTCTGATTGGTCCGTCCAAAAAAATGGATTAATGACTGTAATAAAGCTAGTCAGTTAATCGCATTAAGTGGTCGCCGAGCATCTGAAGAGTCGCGGGCCGTGCCGCGTCTTTTGGGATTCTTCTGGTGATGATCATCGATGGATCTTCATGTAGATCGACATCAGATGATCATGTAATTTCAGGTGTTTGTTGCCAACAGCAGGTCGGTGCCATCTGTCCTGTCGATTTGTCGATCGGTCGGGTAGAAAGCACACTTTTTTTTGGTTGACCGGGGTGGCGATCAATATTGTTTTCGATACTCTTGATGATTGACCCGTGTTTTGGACGGATGTCAGAGGACTTGGTGTCTCAAAAGCATGAATTTTGGAAAGTACCAGAGGCTGGGCTCTTCGAATCGCGAAAAAAACGGTGAAAACCGGGGTTTCCGGGGCCTTCCCGGCGACCCCGGGCTCCAAGGTCGCCGGCGACCCTGGCCCAGGGTCGCAGGGGCCTGCGACCCTGGGGGGGTTTTCCCCCTTTGTGTCCCGTTTTGTGCCCGTTTTTGCTGTTTTTCAATTCTTTTTTCTTCTGTATTTTTCCTTGACATTTTGACCATTTATTTGGCCTGATTTCTTTGTAGGAAACCTGATGAGAATCCTCGCATTTTATTTTGCAAAGTTTCCAATTTCTTGAGAAAGCCGAAGACTTTGTCGCGCAGAGCTGCCGATTTTTCGTCAGAAGCTGAAACTGGGTCAAACGATGTCGGAATGACCTGAAATTTGGTGTGAAGCCTCCTGAGCAATAAATAAGACCAACCATAGGCTTTGTTTGAGTTTTGAAGCCATTTGGGGTCCTATCACCAGTAGAATTGCTTTTGTCGCGATGAAGATGTCGCGGTTTGATGTGCGGTCAACCGATGTCCGATTGACTTGAAATTTGACAGGGAACCTATTGGAGTCATTTTAAGATGATCCATAGGCTCTGTCTTGGAAACCATGGTCCCAGAGAGCTTTGCCGCCGAGAGGCCTGATTTGGCTTCCGAGCGTCAAACTATGGTCAAATGTTGTGGAAATGACCTGAAATTCGACGTGTAGCCCTTTATAAGCATTTTGAAGCCGTCCATGTGCTCTATCTGATGAGTAATGGCCTCGGTGGTTCTCGCCGCCGAGAGGCTTGATTTAGCTGTTCGAGGGTTGATGTAGGGTCAAACGTTGTCGGTTTGACTCGGAACTTGACGTGGAGCCTTTTGGAAGTATTTTGAGACCATCCATCGGCTCTGATCGAAGATTTGGTGTCTCCGATGCTTTTGCCGCCGAGAGCTCCTTTTCGGCTGTCGGAGAAGCGAAGTTAGGCCAAATGATTTTGAAATGGCCCGAAACTTCTTGTGTACTCCTCTTTTGGCTTGTCTTGAAAGATCTTGCAGTTTTGTTTGATTCTGACAAGATTTGATTTTTGGAAGTAGCATTGCCTATTTATGGCAGGTTGCGACTTCATGTAGCTCTTTGGATCTTGAAGAGGCAAAGTGACATTTTTGGTGTCAACAATTTTCAAAATAGAGCTCAAGTTTTGTCCTAAATTTTAAATCAAGACAAAAATTTTACATTGTAAAATAGGACTTAAGTTTTCCAATTGCATTTCAAATCAGGACTTCTGGCAATATCCGGGATTTTCCGGCGAGTTTTTTTTTTTTTTTTTTTCCCAAATGTCCAAAATACCCTTTAACCCTTTCTTATTACATCTTATTAATAAAACTGGGATTTCGGGCAATATCCACCTTTCTTATTGCATTTTCCTTATTTGAAATGTGAATGGAAAACTTAAGCTTGATTTGAAATGTGACTTTTTTTTTTGTCCTTATTTGAAATCTGGGTAAAACTTGAGCACTCTTTCATCTCAAATGCCCAAAATGCATACCCTTAAAGTTAAACCGTTTCTTATTAATGGGACCTACGTCTTATTAATGAGATGACTCGAGCCCATGCATTTTCCACTCTCAGTCCAGGAATGAAGTAACTGGCCCTGGTTCACACACCCATGGAGGTTATCAGACTATCACTACTTTTTCTGTAAGAACAAGATTTCAACTTCAAAGGAGGCCCCAACACAGTTTAAAAACCCTTTTTACAAAAAAGAAAGAAAAAACACAGTTTAAAATCTCGAGAAAGCCATACTTGGTTCGGCTAGTTGGCGCTAATCAATCAGATCAAGGCCAAAACCTTGAAACTCTCTGACTCTAATGGCAAGATGTTATTGGATTCTAATTTTTCCCCTAGCTCCTTTTTGTATATCTTTTGTTCTGAGTTTCAACTTAACTTGACCAAGATGTCCATTCAACCAGTGAACTTTCAGCTTGAGTTGGAATTTGAGCTTTTAAACAATGATCAAAGACTTGGTGATGATAAGAGAGAAGATGAAACACAAGAAATGTACCTTTATAACACCCATGTTCTTCTGGAATGAAAATGCACCCTATTTTCAAGTAATATATCAAGTGCATTTCCATGTAAGTACAGGTAGCCAAACGCAGCCAACAAAGTAGTGTTTTACACATTTGATACACCTCAATCCTCATTGCTGTACTCCAAAATTGCACAAACATTTCACCAGTAACAAAAGAAAGAAATAAAGGGAAATTCTCCTTTCTAAGCAGCATCTTCAGAACACAGCTGCAAATATATTTTTTTTAAACAATTGTTACTGCTTTCTAGACCACTCCCCACTCTTCCCTCCGCTCTTATGTTCGAGACGGACATCTGTGATTTGGATGTCCTTCGAAGCAGCTTTACACATATCATACACTGTGAGCCCTGCAATGGTTACTGCAGTCATCGCTTCCATCTCTACACCTGTTTTCCCAGTTGATGCAGCCTCTCCTTCAATCTCAATGCTAAAATCTTTATTGTTCAGTTTCAGATCGACACGAACATTCGTAAGACCAATGTTATGACACAAAGGAATGAGGTTGCTAGTCTGCTTTGCTCCAGTAATTCCAGCAATCTTTGCTATGTTCAGGACATCTCCTTTGGCGATCTTGTTGGCCGCTACCAAGTTAAACACCTTCTCGCCTAGAATAACTCTACAGCCAGCTATGGCAACTCTGTTGCTGCTTTTCTTTGCAGAGATATCCACCATTCGTGCCTCTCCACTGCTATCGACATGGGTAAGACCGCATTCGCCTGATTCAGGAGAAGTGTATTGAGATTCTTGAACAGTAGGCGAGCTTTCAATGGAGCCATGACTACTGGAAGGAGGCTCACCAAAGATCAATTCCATTTCCTGATACTCAATTTGAGTGTAGGATGGCAGATTCATAAGATGCTTTTCAATAATCACGTAATGATGCCTCAATCCAAATACTTTGAATCAAAATGTAACAAGCAAATTCTAAATGTCTAATGCAAAGAAAGATGACCTGGGACTTCAATGAAAAATGACCGTGTTCCAATGTTTTGAATCTGACCACTTTTAAGACACCTGATGCCATTTGGAGGGAATTTACGCACATACTAACTATTGTATGCCATAAAAATGCACTATCAACACAAAACCATAACACAACAGCTGCTTTAACAACAATCTAGGATCTGATTAAAGACATTTGATAACCATCCATCGTAGATCAAAATCTCAAACAAGGTGATACGTGCAGGTGAAGGGCAGCCTTCAGAGGTGGAGAGTGTGGTGGTCATGGTTGCTGCACGTTGGAGAGTTGGAACTTGGAAGGATTGTGGGTGTACGTGGACTATTGATTCTGGTTTTTTGAATTTTTTAAGTAGCAGTTGCTAGTTTGTAGGAGAATATCTTTTAAGTTGTAGCCACTTTGTAGCAAGTTGTTAGGCATGCTCTTTTTTTTATATATTTCTTTTAGCAGTTGGAGTCCTATAAATCTGATGTAGTGAATCTAAGAATGTATTGAGAAGTTTATTCCTTAATTGGATTATTGGAGGTTAGGTTTCCCTCAAAGCAAACCTGATTTATTTCTCCCTTTTGACTGTTTTCATTTTACCATCCTCTAGGTGGTTGCTTTCTCTTATTCCCTTCATTCCAAGCAGCAAAATAGACCCTCGAGGTAGAAGAGGACGAGGAATTAGCCCAGTCCAGGAGGATCATAACACAATGCCTTAATCGGGCTAACTTGTTCCGATGTTCTCAGACCATGGTTTAAAATAGCGGTCGATACCGGTTCATATAGGCCGATATGAACCGATATCGGCCGGAATCGGTACAATATCGGGACGAGATATCGGTTTTGAAAATATCGGCAAAAAATCCCCAAAATATCGGTATATATCGGCCGAGATGAACTTCATCTCGGAATATCGGCCGATATCCCTTAAAAAAAACACTAACCCTAATTTTTTTCACATTTTTCATCTTCTTCCCCTCTCCTCTCATATCCAAACACCTTAGAGCAGCAGCCACACATTCACACATCCCTCTTGCATATTTTCTTCAAGAAAAAATTATTTAAGTAAGAGAAAATCATCTTAAAGCAAAGAGAAAATCATCTTAAAGCATTTTAATATGTATTTATGTTTTTTTTTTTTAGATGAAGCATGGAAATCATGAGAATGTCACTTGTGTTGTATTGTTCACTTAAAACTAAGTTAGATTTATATACTTTTATGCTAGATCTACTACTCATACACATGATTTTGAAATTTTTTTCAATTTTTTTATTTTCGGATTTATTATGTATTTATGTGTTTTTTTTTAAATGAAGCATTGAAATCATGAGAATGTCACTTGTGTTGTGTTCTTCACTTAGAACTAAGTTAGATCTATATACTTTCATGCTAGATCTACTCATACACATGATTTTGTATTTTTTTTTTTCAATTTTTCAATTTTCAAAATTTTTAATATTTGAATAAAAATATATCATTTTTTTGAAATTTCATCACAAATATGTTCTTTTAATGATTCATGGAGTGGGGGAAGGTACTCATGGTCATCATGGGGGTTATGTTGGCCCATAAGGTGCCATGTATGGATAGCATATGAATTATTCATATGACCCTAATTGGGTACCCCCTTCACCAACACCGATAATGTCTATCGAACAGATATTAATTGAGCAAGGGAGGCTTCCCCCACCACCACATGATCCCCAACGACCTTTATATGCCCCTCATGGTTATTTCATGCCATTTCTGCACAATTACCAAGAATAATCTACAGGGGATCAAGATAGTTCATCATCTTATCAAGAACAATCTGAATATGGTCATGGGTATGGTAGTGCTGCACAACAGTATGGAGCATATCTTTTTAACCAATACCGAAGAAATGATGATGATGATGATATTGAGCCTGGGCAACACTCCACTTGGTATTAGGCTGTCAATCTATCAACTATCATACACTCATACTCATCAATCTCTCTAGTTTCTGCTCTCTAGTCTCCTCTAATTTCAAGTAAACCATGAACCTTTTGATGCTCAAGTGCTTTATGATTTATCTATCTCACTATCATGTTTCAGATTTTAATATGTTATCTTCATGGTCATGAATTTCACAACTTATTTGATGATTGAGTTAGTATTAAATGATGATTGATATGTTTGTTATCTACTTATCTTTATTTTCTTATATTTTACACTAATAAATTGATCATGAGCATCAATAATGATTGCATTATATGAAATACTAGAGAAGAAAGCGAACAGCAACACAGACAGGACTCATAACTTAAGGTGACCGAGATTTTGATTTATTGTTGTTACTAATGAAAAAAATATTGCTTTCCAGCATTTTCTAATATTCTGGATTTTTTGGATATTTTTGCGATTTTTTTTGGATTAAAAAAAATTCACACCGCGACGGACCGATATCTGCGACGATATCGTTTTTCGGCCCGGCAGATACCGCGACCGATACCGAGATTTTAAACCATGTCTCAGACAGACTCAGCTGGATCACTGAGTGAAGCAAAAGCTCAACCAAAATTAAATCCTTCCCTCTCACTCAACCTCGCACACCCACACAGCCTTTTCTCTCGTAGTGATTCTTATCTTCCAACCCTGGGAAACATCAGCACAAAAAGAGACAAAAACAAAAGGATTGACTAAATCTCAAAATAGTCCCCATGGTTCTATATTTTGGGCATAACTTGTAGGTACCTAAAAAGGAAGGCAAAGTAGCAGCAACAGCAGCAAAGAGAACTTTTTGAAAGAGAAAAGGTATTTATGAGAATTTCCAATTTAATCTGCAAACTGACTGCTCCATGAGAAAAACGCAGAAACAGATGCATCATGGAACTCCAATACAATCATATCTATGTCCAATGCATACAAAGAAAAAAATGCAAAAAATCCATTGGCTGTTCACTTGGGAACTGACAGACTTGTTTCATGTGCTTCTTGTGAGTTTTCTTGCTACAATTTTGATGTGGATGGCTCAACTGAGAGTGAAAATCATGTAACTGAGTAGGCCTTGATGTTCATGGAGGCATACAATCAAGCACATGGGATCTGGGACCATGTGGAATCGGTTGATTTGAGAAAAGGGCCCAAATGGCACAAGGAATTGATGAAAAAACACATCAGTCGGGCCGTTTAGGCATTGCAGGGGGGCTGGTTTGTAACTCTGAAAATTCATTTCAGAAAACAGGGCAAAAATGGGCTGTTCAGCAGTCCTGTTTGGGCCTCAAACAGTGGGCCCAAATGCACTCGAACTCACTTGGGTTCAAGACTCCCAGGTCACCCAGGGGTCCCCTTTTCAGTGGTGGAGTCCACCAGCAGGACCGGTGGGCCATGTGGGCCCCATGGACAGATTTGTCCAGACGACACTGAATCTGGAAATGGCCAAGATTTTTCTGAATTTCCTCTCAATCAGTTGCAAGTTTTATTCTATTAGGATCTTATGAGTGGTAATTAGTGAGCTGAAATAGCAATTGATTTGATTGAAACTAATTAGGGATTTTTTCTTATGGAAAATTAATTAGGATTTCATTGTGCAAGTAGTTGACTGTGACAATACATGCAGAGTCGACAGTCAATATTGGGTTGTTAGATTGATTTTCTTGCTACAATTAGATCCAACTAGTATTCATTAGTTTATAAACACTTGTAAAAAGGGTTGGGTGATGAAACTTTCTAAGGAATTCTTTGGTTTTGAATAAACGTGCATTACACAGTCAACATATTACAACAGTTTGAATAAACAGTGGGCTTTCAGCCACTTTTCTTATTTGTATTTCATCTATCCAGTAATTAACTAATTATTCCATTAATTCTAAGTGTGTATGGATCTGGTGATTTGAGTTTTAGCATCTTATGGTAGAATAACCACTGTTCCCCTTAGCATTTTCAAGTCCCAAGCACATAACAGTCAACATGTACTACTGTGCAGCAGTATATTGGCAGAATCGATACTGTTTTAGGGTTCTGTTTATAACTGTGCCTGCATGAAAGTCTACCCATGTATGCAATAATTACAGCAGCACGCATTACACCTAAATGATATTGTTTTATTATTTCGGGTCTTTTTTTTTTTTTATTCGGTCAAAGGTAGTGGACTCTGAGTCAACTCAAACCGGTGGTCAGTTGAATCAGGTAGCCCAGCCAAGTTTTTGAACTACACAGCCTATCATTCATTGTAAGAGAAATGGGAAACTCGGGTCCTTAATACAACCCAAACAAAAACTACTAAATCTTCTAGACCAACCATGACTGAGAGGCGTCCCAACTTAGGAAGGAGCTCTGGATATTGGTGAAATTACAATTTTGTTGTTAATTGAAGGTGGTGCTAAAGGAAGACAACCTTATGTTTTCCAATGCGTGGTCAAAAAAATGAAAAAAAAAATTGATTTTTGTGTTTTCTAATACCAAAAACACCACTATAGCCAGCATTTAACCAACCCAAGCCAAACATCAGGAAGAACAAGCTTTGCGTACGTACACTCATGCAAAAATCAGGCCACAGCACTTATCTGATGGCAAAAAAGATGGTGACAAGTGGCCAGAGGTCCACATAGAGGTTACGCAAAATGATAATTGGATCGGTCCATCTCATGGATCAAGGCACAAAAGGCAAGGCACATTAGATGAAGAGCCAGAATATGGCACATGTGACAAGGTTTTAAAACTCGGACTCGGCATGTGACGCTATCTCCCAGGACTGAGTCGCACCCATAACCTATAAAATTACTTCATTCGCAAATCTAAAAAATGAAGAACAATTTTCTATAATTAAAGTATATTCTAATTGTTTTTAACAAGTTTCAGTCGTTGTAAATGGCCAGATTTGAGGTTCATTGTTTATGTCACGATGAATAGAAGACTTATCATTTGTGTCATTCTATCTTTGAAAAGAAAAAAAAGGCGACTTCTAAATTCTAATATTCAAAGCTCACCATGTAGCCTTGTCAAAGTTCTTTCACACCTACTTCAAATTAAGGGGAAAAAAGGCAGAAAGAAGCCCATAAATATAAAGGACTTCGTCATATAAGCTTATCGGAGGACTCAAATTACAAAGGACCAGTGATTTTTAAAACCAAGTGTGACAAAATGCATGTCAGGTTCATGTAGCAAACCTGTTAACACAGAGAAAATGAGCATGTCTAACTGGGTCAGATGCATCACATTACCGTTAAAATGTTGCATAACAAAGGCTTCTTTTGAAGGAAGTAGCAAGTGCTTTAAGAGAAGAGACATTCTTTAGAGAATAAGGACTACTACTAGAAAACATAAATTTCAATACATTATCATTCGAAGTCCAATCGCAGAAGGAGAGAAATGTAAGCTATTGAAAAAAAGCTATGGAGATTGACAGAGAGGTAGCCCCAAATCAGCCAAACTCATCGATTTGATTTCAGGGTTCCTCTCGACATCAGGCGTTTGATTTCTAAGATGAATCTATATGTTCTTGTGTCTTTTGCACCTGTCTAAATTTCTAATATTTCTAGTTAAGTACAAGGGTACTTAAATTTTTCGGTGTTGGGTGTTTTTCGATTGCTTGTATTTAGTCAATTGAGTTTGATGTGTTGACAAGAAGAACATCCTTTCGCCATTACTCTTGCTGTGACAATCTACCAGATAATCAAATGTTGAGATCCCCCAAAGAGACTTTTTGGCATGGAACATTTATAAACAATCTGAACATGGTAATACATGCCTGTATGGTTGTGGGTCTGCTCCAAAGATGCTGCTTTGTTTAGGCCATGCATCTTAAAATTCCAAATTGCATAAAAAAGGTACCTTTTCCCTTTTGATATTCAAATTTAGGTCATACATAAAAAGAACTGAACAACAGTTACCTTGTTGAGCTCAGCAACAGCAACATCAATGCTGGAATTGCTGCTGAAGAATTTTCTCAGAGGAGAAAGGTGCACCGTGACTCTTCTTAGAAACATAGTGGGATGATAGAAACTTTGATCTTTGTTTCCTACAACTGAAAGAAAAGTGAAACTTCCATGTTAGTGGAAAAAGAGTAGAGCCCAACTTCAATTCAGGGAAATGTAAGAACAGACTGAAGAAAGTACAGATTGAGGCAATGGGTGTTTAAGAAAAAGAAGAAGAAGACAATGAAGAATAAAGACAACATAAATAAACAGAGATAACTAAGAAGAAACTGGGTGGGAGAGAGAAGTTTAGACTTTTGAACGATGAATAGTTACTAGAGACTAGGGTTTTGGGCTTGATAACTTTTCAATGTAATTTCAAGGTCCAAAACCACATGCACGTTTGCAAATCTATTATTAAAGTGAAAATAAGGTAAAACCTTCATATTTTTTTTCATTTTTAAGCCGAGGTAATGTTAAAGGTAAACATCTTCAAAATTTGCTGCTTCTGAAAAAAAGAAAAATAAAATAAAAAGGAAACCTCTTTTCTCGACTAAAAGATAAAAGATCATCTGCGTTTTCAATTTTCACACAAAAGGTTAAAAAAAAAAAATTTCCTACCAATCCACTAAAGACAAAATACCATCATAACCTCCTTATATTTTATTCTCTCTTGATTTGATGTTTTACTTTACTTTTATTTTATGAGAAAACTATCAAATGGGCTGGGTAACTCTTCAGGTTCTTTAGGACCCTTTTATCTGCATTTACTTCAATTCCTGTGAACTTAAATTAAAAAATAAGTTCAGGAAATTAATAATATAAAGGGAGAAAGATATAAGGTGAAGATGTAGATGGGCCAAGCCTTTCAAGAATTTGGTTTCCTAGGGTGATGGTTGAGTAATCATTTTCCTAAAAGAGAGATTATTTGATGGTTGTCTACAGGTCGTCACCTTACTGTATTCATTTTTAACTATGGTAGAATAGATTTCTTAGGGTCTGTTTGAAAACTCTAGTCTAATTTAATAAGAGCTCCTTAGATTAAGGTTTAAAATAAAAGCTCTAATTTTTTAAGTTTTAATTTACAATTAATTTATTTGGTAAAATTATAAAAAAAAAAGAAGGTTCTCATTTTACTTTAAAGCGTTAGGTAAATATACAAATAAGAGCTTATTAGAGGGCATTTCTATCATTTCTTTGTCAATTCCATTGTATTCTAATGCAAACAAAGAGGCCCTAAGTTTACTAGTCATCATTTTCAATCACAAGTGCCAAATATAACACATATGTAAAGGAGAGACGATGTTGAAAAAAGAGGAGGATTTGGAGGACTTGTCATCAAATAAGGATAGAAGGCGATATAGTTCCATGGATCAGTAAATTGCTTGCTAAGGTTTTACAAAGATTAAATAAAAGGAGTTAAAAAAAAAAGATATTATTTCACCAAGTTCATGCTTCAAGGATTACACACACAACACACATATATATATATATATATATATATTACTAAATGGATGTACTCTTCCTCACATAAAGACACCTGGCGCAATCTCAAACTTTTTGCAATGCCATTTCCAGAGTTGCCCTTATCCCTAAAATCTCCCTAAAATCTCTATATTTATTACACACTCAAAAGACCTAAAATCTCTCCATGAAGAATCATCTTCCACTCAAAAGCCTAAAATCTCTCCATGAGATCCCTAAATAAGCCAACACACCAGATGTGTTACATTTCTAAGTGATGGTGCCTTCTTACACACGTCTATTCACACAATCTATGGGGCCCATTTCTAATTAAATGTAAGGTCTATGATAATTTGATCATTTGATCTTTATCAATCAATTCATGGGTACCAGCCCGCATCATATGGTTTTATGGACTATTAAAATAGAGATGGTGGACCCCATTCATCTGGGTCCCACTTAATGATTTTATGGATGATTAAAATGGAGATGGCGGACCCCATTCATCTGGGTCCCACTTAAATATATTTGGTCTATTTGTTAGGTCTATGATCATTTGATCATTTGACCTTTCTTAATCAATATATGGGTCCCATCCCGCATAATATGGTTTTATGGATGGTTAGAATAAAGATGGCGGACCCCATTCATCTGGGCGGGTTCCACTTAAATAGGTTAGGTTTGGACAATTTGTGAGGTCAACTATGATCATATGATCATTTGATCTTTATCAATCAATTCATGGGTCTCATCCTGCATCATATGGTTTTATGGATGGTTAGAATATAAATAGTAAAGCCCATTCATCTGGTCCTACTTAAATAGGTTTGGTCAATTTGTGAGGTCTATGATCATTTGATCCTTTAATCTTTATCAAGCAATTCATGGATCTCATCCTGCATCATATGGTTTTATGGATGGTTAGAATAGAGATGGTGGACCCCAGTCATCACGGTCCCACTTAAATAGGTTACGTTTGGTCAATTTGTGAGGTCTGTGATCATTTGATCCTTTGATCTTAATCAATCAATTCATGGTTCCCAGCCCACATCATATGGTTTTATGGACGATTAAAATATATATGATGGACCCCATTTATCTGGGTCCCACTTAAATATTTTTGGTCAGTTTGTTAGGTCTATGATCATTTGGTCATTTGATCTTTCTTAATCAATATATGGGTCACATCCCGCATAATATGGTTTTATAGACGATTAGAATAGAGATGGTGGACCCCATTCATATGGGGGGGGGGGGGGGGGGGAGTTTCCACTTAAATAGGTTAGGTTTGGTCAATTTGTGAGGTCTATGATCATTTGATATTTATCAATCAATTCATGGGTCCCAGCTTGCATCATATGGTTTTATGGACGGATAGAATATAGATGGCGGAGCGCAATCGTCTGGGTTCCACTTTAATAGGTTTGGTCAATTTGTGAGGTCTATGATCATTTGATCCTTTGGTCTTTATCAAGTAATTCATGGGCTCCATCCCGCATCATATGATTTTATAGACGGTTAGAATATATATGGTGGGCCCCATTCATCATGGTCCCACTTAAATAGGTTAGGTTTGGTCAATTTGTGAGGTCTATGATCATTTGATATTTATCAATCAATTAATGGGTCACAGCCCGCATCATATGATTTTATGGACTGCTAGAATATAGATGGTGGACCCCATTCATCTGGGTCCCACTTAAATATATTTGGTCAATTTGTTAGGTATATAATCAATTGATCATTTGATCTTTCTTAATCGATATATGGGTCCCATCCCGCATAATATAGTTTTATAGACGGTTAGAATAGAGATGGTGGACCCCATTCATCTGAGGGTTCCACTTAAATAGGTTAAGTTTGGTCAATTTGTCAGGTTTATGATCATTTGATCTTTATCAATCAATTCATGGGTCCCAGCCAGCATCATATGGTTTTATGGACAGTTAGAATATAAATGGTGGAGCTCATTCATCTGGGTCCCACTTAAATAGGTTTGGTCAATTTGTGAGGTCTATGTTCATTTAATTCTTTGATCTTTACCAAGCAACTCATGAGTCCCATCCCGCATCATATGGTTTATTGACGATTAGAATAGATATGGTGGACCCCATCCATCATGTCCCACTTAAATAGGTTAGGTTTAGTCAATTTGTGACGTCTATGATCATTTGATCTTTATCAATCGATTAATGGGTCCCAGCCAATATCATATGGTTTTATGGACTGTTAGAATAGAGATGGTGGACCCCATTCCTGGGTCCCACTTAAATATATTTAGTCAATTTGTTAGGTATATGATCATTTGATCTTTCTTAATCAATTCATGCCTCACCTAAAGAATAAAACATCTGGAAAAAAACTTAAATATCAAATTAGCAACAAAAAGAAGGACTCACAAGTTTGCTAATTAAAAATAATTCGTATTTGATGTGATCTTTATCAATCATAAAATACCGCAAGTGCACGGGTGTCTAGATGAGATAGTGGTAAGAACGGGTCGAACCCATAGGGAGCTAATTAAAGAAACTTTTAGATTAAGAAAACTAATTAAGTAACAATTAAGGAAAGTTTTGATTATTTAGAAATAAAAACAAGCAACTAATTTAGAAAGATGAAAACTACCAATTAATTAAAGTGATTAGAGCATAGGAATTCAATAAGCATCCACCAATTATTTATCAAGTAACACTAACTTATTC
The DNA here is from genome assembly GCA_012931725.1 of Litsea cubeba. Classification (NCBI taxonomy): domain Eukaryota; kingdom Viridiplantae; phylum Streptophyta; class Magnoliopsida; order Laurales; family Lauraceae; genus Litsea; species Litsea cubeba. The sequence goes on along the minus strand of CM022953.1, from coordinate 35,327,260 downwards.
CAATTTTTACTTCAAATCAAAGACAAATCAATGTTTTTAATTTGGAAAATCTAACTTTAAAAACCCATTTTTAATTATAGAATCCAAAACCCAAGACTTCCTTCACCTCATAAAAGATAAAAAACAATCTAAGCACTACCCATCAAAAGTAAGTATAAACCATCAAAGAGATCTAAGTCCTAAGCATGGCCTATCAAACCTAAGCATGGATAGTCAAAAATATATTTTTATTTTCAGAAATTAAGAATGGAGATTTGCCTAGGGCACGAAGACAATTCTATTAATCATTAAGAACATAAAGATATGCAAACAAGTTAGAACTACTAGACAAATAAAAAGCAATCACTTATCTTCATCCATCACTCTAATCAAAACTAGCCCGCCATTGCAAAGAAGACATCTTGATTTGTCATTAAAGATTGCATCTTTACAACTTCTCCTTCAAATACTTGCTTGGACAAGGCCCAAAGCTACCCAAAATAAAAAAAATATGGAGAACTAGAACTAGAAGAGGGGAAAGAAGAAAGAGAGAATGGCTTGGCCACTTTATGAAGGAGAATAGGCTTTTATTCTAGCCCCTTTTATGCTTCTTTTATACTTTTTGGCCTCTTGATTTTCAAGGAATTATTTTCATTCTATGACTTGATTATTGGCTTAGCTTTCAAGCAAAGCTTCTCACTTAGGTTGGAATTTGAATTGGAGATAATTTGTTACAAGTGTGGTCTCTTGGGCTACAAGTCTTGCCAAATTGAACTCTTCAAAGATCTCTCATGTTGCTAATTTTAAAAACTTTTTGCAATTCCTGCATAGAATTATATCATCCAACTTCCTGAGGTCATATCTCCCTCAATATAGCTCCAATTTATGAAATTTTGGGCAGATATCTATTCGAAAAGAGCTTTCCAACGGTGGGTAGATTGCACCAATCCGATACTCGGTTTGAAAGTTATGGCCATTTCAATTTGCTGCCCCTGAAAATTCCGAAAATAATGGCAATTAAGGAAACTTCTATGTTTGGCATGCAATGGGGTGTGTGGGACCCATGTTGGACGTCCAAGGCATGTTTGGACTCTTTCTTTGCTTGCTTATTTAATTCTCTTTCCATATTTGACATACTTCTTTACTTGTAACTTTGACTACTCAACTCCCCTTGCAAAGTTTCTAATTTTCTCTCTTTCTAAATTTTGGTTTCCAAATTTATCAAGTCAACACCATCTTTCCAATTCTGAGTTTCTTCTTTCCTCTTTGAGAATTTTAAACCTTTTCAACTCCACCAAGATGTCAAGATATGTGAGCCCACCATGAAGGGTGTCCCGCGTTTGATCTCTCTCAAGTTTCACCAATGCAGGTCCCACTCTTGATTTCTCCTACATAAATAAAATTAAATAATGTCAATAATAATCAAGTGTGAGGAATCTAGATGGACTATGCATGGGATTCTACATACCTACTTAATGCACCAAAAATACCCAACTTTTCAAAAATAACACATGATGTCAAAATTAGCAAGTATGCATTAGTGAAGCTAAAAAAACTAATTTTGGGTGATGAATGAGATGAGAATCCTAATTTCACAAAATTCATGCAATGTAATGAATTTTGACCAAATTTGACTAAGATTCCAACTATGATGCTTAAATGCATGAAATCATGAAATTAAGTGTAATTCTATGCAATTAGCCTAATTAAGTCCACAAATGCATATAAAATGATGAATGAAAGCTACAATTTTGTGGACTTATCAATATTAGTATGTGTATTTGGTGGTTCTGTGGTCCGTGCATAGCACGGGATTTTGCTAGTATATATATATGGGAAATATTCAAGTGAGAACTAGTTCTCACCATGCTTCCGTGAGAACTATTGGTGGGGCCCACTTAGAAACCAATCCAAACTGTGCATAAACAGTGACCTCCCTTGATAGTTACTAATCCTGAGGTTTGACACCCATTCAAATGGATTGGGCCGTTGGATGGATGATTAAATTTTTGCTTAATATGAAGCCATTAAACTCGCGAACAATGGATGAAGGGGTTAGAAGCATGAGATTAGGGTCAAACTTGATACTTGGGGTGATCTCACATAGATCTTTCCATGCCCTCTGGTCCCATCCGTAAATGGGACCCATAAATGCGTCCTATAAAAAGATCTCACAATGACTATGTGAGAACTGTTCTCACTAGGACAAAGCCCATATATATATATATATATATATATATGGGGAGCATATATGGGGGCAGCTCTCCTAAGCTTAAGCTTAAGATAAGGTAAGCTCAAGTGTGTGGTGGGGCCCACATGGGGATGGGGGGAATTTCAAAGACTCCTTGGGACCATCCTCTCTGCAAAAAATCAGCATCAACCGTGATTTCTATCATCTTCATCTGGGCCCCAAAAGTTTAATGGTCAATAGTCCATTCAGATCGGTACATAGTCGATCAAATGGTCCAGTAACTTTGGATCTTACCAAAAGTTGGTGGACATGTGCAATCAGGGGGGTCATATGTTTTGTCCATTTGGATGGACCAAGGGTGGGCCCCACAAGTGCGAGCTTATGAAACTTTATCATAAACTCACGCTTAGGAGAGCCTTGCCATTATATATATATATGGGCCCTCTTCTCCTCAGTAGGCCTGTCAATGGGCCGGGCCGGGCCTGGGCATGGGTTGTCCAATCCCTTCCCAAATATTGGATAGGCCTGCCGGGGGTTGTCAAATCCTGGCCCTAAATCGAGCGGGCCTATGTCAAATCCCGTCCCGTGCGGGCTCGGGCTGGGCCTAGGCCCATGGGTTGTCCAATCCCTTCCTAAATATTGGACGGGCCTACCGGGGGTTGTCCAATCTTAGCCCTAAATCGAGCGGGCCTATGTCAAATCCCATCCCGTGCGGGCTCGAGCCGGGCCTAGGCACAATCTTGAACATAAGATCAGCATTCTCTAATTATTCATATACTGTCACCAGACTTTAAACCTTCCTCCTTTTTTCCGGGCTTGGGACCGGCAATGCAATGCAACAAGCAACATGGCAGAGTTTTTATTTTATTTGCCGGTGACAGTAGAAAATCAATAGAAATGAGTATCATATGTTAGCCAAGTAATGTCTAGAAGAACTCAAGAGCATGGATGAAAAAAGTGGCCGCCACGTATTGGCCGTGGCGGGCGATACCACTACGGCCGATATATCGGCCGTCGCATCCGTGGCGGCCGATACCGTGGCCGGGGGGTGGGGGGGCGGGGTTATAAAAAACCCCTTTTTTGACAAGAATGGGTTAGAAAACCCTCTTCTTCCTCCTCTCTTGCTATTGTTTTTCCTATTTTCTTCCTCCTAAGTGGTCCCAAGTGTCTCCTAAGTGGATTTTTTCAAGATTTCTTGCCACCAAATCACCAACGTTCAACTATTCAAAGGATTTTAAAGATTCTAAACAAGAATCTTCATCTAGGTATGTGACTTTTTTTCAACTTTTGAGATTATCACTCTCTAACTACTATAAATCACAATATAATGGCATCATTGGCTTGTTTTATTGTAGATCCATGCCTCCTTTTGATTTTGCATGCATATCTTTTGTTTTTTTTAAATATTGTTATTTTTATTTTCGAATTTAAGTTATTTAAAAAAAAACCATTACCACTTATGGAAAACTCATGAAACAACTTGAAAATAGCTTCATATTGTTAGATCTATGTTTCCCATAGATCATTCTAACATATAATGCTTGTTTTTCAGTTTTTTTCCTTTTTTTATTTTCAGATTTTGTTATTTTTGTAAAAAAAATTATTTTTAGTAATTGAATGCCAATCAAATGTCTTGAAAAGGGCTCCTAGATTATAGATCTATGTTTTACATAGATCATTCCAACATATAATGATTGTTTTTATCTATGTTTTCCATAGATCATTCCAACATATAATGATTGTTTTTCAATTTTTTTCCTTTTTTTAATTTCGGATTTTTTTTATTTTTGTAAAAAAAATTATTTTTAGTAATTGAATGCCAATCAAATGTCTTGAAAAGGGCTCCTGGATTATAGATCTATGTTTCCCATAGATCATTCCAACATATAATGATTGTTTTTCAATTTTTTTTCCTTTTTTTATTTTCATATTTTTTTTATTTTTGTAAAAAAAATTATTTTTAGTAATTGAATGCCAATCAAATGTCTTGAAAAGGGCTCCTAGATTATAGATCTATGTTTCCCATAGATCATTCCAACATATAATGATTGTTTTTCAATTTTTTTCCTTTTTTTATTTTTGAAATTTTTTTATTTTTATAAAAAAAATTATTTTTAGTAATTGAATGCCAATTAAATGTCAAGAGAATGATTCTTAAGTGTTAGATATATGTTTCCTCTAACATGTTTTTTTTTTAATTTTTAACATACTACTTGTTAGTTATTTTCGGATTTTTTTTAATTTTGTAAAAGAAAAAATATTTTTAGTAATGGAATGCCAATTAAATTTCAAGAGAATGATTCTTAAGTGTTAGATATATGTTTCCTCTAACATGTTTTGTTGTTTTTTTTTTAATTTTTAACATACTACTTGTTCATATTTATAGGTATTCAGTCTTCTATTGTGCATTTGTGTTCGCCAATTGATTTTTGAAAATGCCTCGTGATATTGATCCCGCATGGAGCTTTCGTGAGGCAGTTTAGAACAACAGGTTGAAAATCAAATGTAAGTTTTGTGGGAAAGTGACCAATGGGGGCATTACAAGATTCAAGCACCATTTGGGCCACATTTCTGGCAATGTTGCTGGCTGTACCGAAGCACCAAGGGAAGTCAGGGAATAAATGAAAGTTTTGGTTGGCAAAACAAAGCTAAAAAAGTAGAGATAAAAGAAAAGAGGCCGCAAGATGTTGATGCTGCCCGTTATGATGTATTTGGGGATGAAGGTTTTGATGATGAAGATGCACAGATGGAGGCTGCACGCCGAGAGTCCATCATGAGTCACCAAGAAGAATACGAACGTCGTGCATTTGCTGGAAGCAGCAAATATTATGATGCAGGGGACTCATCGGCTATGCCAAGCAAGGGCAAGGGCATTGCGGGGGCAAGCATAGGGCATTTAGCACCCGGAAATGGGATGTTGATGTAGAAATTATTTCTACCAGAAGAGCAGCTCATCCCTCTGTTGATCATCTAGCACATAGAAAATAGGGAGCTAAACAACCAAATATATCAAGTGATATGAAAGCGGCAATGAAGGCTGCAAGAGATAGGTTAGCCAAAGCTACAGCAAAATGGCTAATTCACAAGAACATACCACCTACAGCAATAGATTCCCCTTATTTCCAAACAATTCTTTATGTTGCCACCGAAGCTGGGCGGGGAATACAGTCGCCCTATATTTATGATGTGGGCACTAAATATCTCGAAGAGGAATATAAAGAAATAAAGGCATGGGTGGAGACCTTTAGGCCCATGTGGCAACAGAATGGAGTCACCATTCTGTGTGATGGGTGGACCAGCGGCACACAAATACAATTAATAAACTTTTTGGTACATTCAGTCGCTGGGTGTATCTTTGTGAAGTCTGTGGATGCATCTGAGCATAGACGGATAGCTAAATATATATACACTCTTATGGACAACACTACACCAAAATAGGATATTAGTAACGCTCAGGGTTTTTGGTAAGTAACGGTTTTTAAGTGTAACTAGTTTCCTAACGTTTTATGGGCGTTAGCATTGGTTTTAAAGTGTTACTTAATTTAATAATTATTTTGTTAGGGTATCTTCATTTTTTGCTCCACCATTAAGCGTTAAGAAAGCCTAAGAAAGCGTTACTGTGTGTTTATTTTTGATGAAGTGGCGCACGAAAATCATTTTCGTTGAACTCGTTCCCACCATTTTTTTCTTCTCTCCCGCGATCTGCACTCCCTCATTTCCCTCCCTCAGTCATTTCTTTCTTTCCCGCCTCTCATCTCCTCTCTTCTCCTCTCATCACCATCGCCATCGCTAACCTCATCTCCAGAACCCATCTCCTCTCATCCCTTTCTATCTCTCCCTCCCTCTCCAGACCTCTCCCAGGCGCACGACCAGAACCCATCTCCTCTCATCGCCAGCACTGTCAAGCTCACGAAGGAGCCCCAGCAGAGCCTTCATCTTCCTTCTCCGCCGCCGGATGCCTCCCCTGCGCCAGGTAAAATCCTCCCTTTCTTCTATGTTCTCTCTCTCTCTCCTTCGTTCCCCAACTCTCTGTTTCCTCTCTGTCTGATCTCCTCCCTCCCTTCCTCTCTTTTTCTTCTTCCACTGTCTCCCCTCGCCTGCGCACCTGCACACCACTCCCTCTCTATTTCTTTCATTCATTCTTTCTGATTCCTTTCCTCCCCTTCTTTGCCCGACCACCGAGCAGCATCACCACCACTATTCCAGTGGGCCATCGGTCAAGTGGGCCCCACGATCTTCATCATCCCTAATTTCAAGCTTGATTAGGTTTTGTTAATTGGAGATTTTCCATTAATTAGTGTTAGATGAGTTTTTTAGCATGTTAAACTCGTTACATGTATCTGTTGCCAAGTTCCACATAACCACATAATGATAAAACGAACTCTTACACATTAAATTTACTTCTCAAAATACACATGACTACATCACCAATAGTCACAATTCCATATATTTGGTGTCCATGGTCCAGCAATCCCAACCATTTTGAGGAATCCATTGATCATTGATTGAACACACAAGTAATGTAGCTCTCAGACACCATATGGGTAGCACACATGCCATCATCATCTACTGCATTGCGGAGCAAATGGAAGATAAAAGGCCATTTTAAGGTCTTTGCCTTCTAGTCTAACAAGTTTTGCAATGTCACAATATTAGAGTTTTAGCTCAATATTTATATATAGTAAACTTGGCAAAAGTAGGCCAAATCTCCCTGCATCTCTCTGCCCATATGAAAAGATAATGTGTCACAATTTGATAGTTTTAAAAACTGAGCAGTTAACTTTGCATTTCGCTCTCCAATTTAGAACAAGATGCTATGGAGGATTCATTGTAGGACTTTTCCCAGTTCCTCCCATCAAATTCCTTGATCTCAGTATGCACAAGTGTAGCAGGATCGACACACCCAAATGACACCGCAATGCCATCTGGGTTCGACCGTGGTTTGTTTCTAATTCATAGGTCTTGGGCACTAGAGGATCTCTATTTTTGAACTGAACTATCATTATCATTAGAATGATTCCAAGGTCCCATGTCCTGGCCACTAGACCATGGGACCAGGCGATTGATCAACTCCCAGTTTTCAAAATAAAATCTATAATAATTGCTAGTACTAACTCTTCTTGAATTAGGGTCCATTGGATGATCGACCCATTATTTCCAATTCAAAATTTAAGGGAACGGCCACTAGCCTGTAGGTTGTTAGACCAAATTGGAACATTATTTAAAAAACTCAACTCCTTGACTTGGTTTCGAAGGTCATACTCAACTCATGAGGGAAATATAGGAATGGCCTCTTGGTAAAGCATATCTCCTTCCCATCCCCTCCCATCAAGGATAGGTTTGAACCTCCTTTCTTTTGGCAAGTGAATATGTATTTATTTTTATGGATATGCATGTGTTTTTATGGAACTGTAGCTTTGAAATGATTTCATTATTGTTTTAGATTTAATTGTCAAATGGTTTTGATTTATGGAAATTCTTATGAGGTTTCCAATGGCGATGGTCCTTTGGAGCCTTCTTTAGATGGTTTAGAATAATGCAGGGCTCAAGTATTTCACAATTCTTTTAGTAATACACATCACTTTAGGTGTTGTGTCTCATAAGAGTTTTGTCCATTTTAAATAGGTGAATCATGCTTAGGAAATAGACAAGCAGGTTTACTGAAAACAATTTCCCTCCTATAATATTAATGATTCCAATTTCATAACATGCAAATTATATCACAATCTTAGGTATTACAAGGTTCTAATATCTGATTTCTCTTGTTTCCATTTATTTATTTATTTAGTTTCCAAGAGTGCTCTTGACTGTATACAGACAGGATCAATGTAATTTGGATAGAGAAATGTAATGATTTATGAAAGCTTTTGTTGCCCTAGGTTTGTGCAAGGGATGTGACCATGAGTCTATACTTTGGATCTTGACATGAGTCTACTATTATTTGGATGTAGAAATGTAATGATTTATGAAAGCTTTTGTTGGTCTATGTTTGTGCTTGACATTTATATTATTATTAGATTAGCCATGGTTATTTACTTCGTGGCTTTCCAAAGTAATGATTAGTAATGATTTATGAAAGCTTTTTGTGGCTTTCCGCTAGTTCCTTATTATAATTAACCCTGAGCTTTGAATATAAAGTGAAAGCCAAGCAGAAAACTTCTATATATATAAAATCTTAACACTAAGGCACTAATTTGTACAACTTGCTTTCTTACAGAAAAATCATTTAACTGATGCACTAATCTGTACAACTTATTTCATTTATGCAATTTACTCTCATCCTTGTTTGACCAAAATAGATACCCATTAAGGATAACCCAAAATGCATATAGCTCAACTCGACAACTTATTATTGGGTTGCAACGAGAGTAATGAATATTTTCATTAATTTTGCATAGTTAAATGCTATACAGAGTGAGTTAAAGTCATGTTTCTATGTTACTTACTACAAGGTAAGACTTTATGAAACATATTTTGAAGGAAACTTTAAGTTTACATTGTCTCATAGTCCGCAGTTAGTTATTGGTTTGCATGTTTTGTTACATAATGAAGTTTGGTTAATTTGCTTTGATTTTGTTGTGTATGTTGTAGCTTCCCATCTCATTATAAATATAGAACCACGGGGCCCAATTGAATTTTGTTCTGTATCAATTGTACACTTTAATTTTCTTTACTTTTATTTGAAAGAGGAATGAGAATGGAATGGAAGTTGTGGTAAGAGATGAAGCCCTAGCCATCTACCAGATCTGTTACAGTTATGAGAAACGGAATTGGAAAATGCGGTTTCTTGGAAAGTTGCTGGTCATGCACTCTGTTCGCTCTACTCCATAAAACATTAGTAAGCTATGATTCCTTGTTATAAGTGGTTACTGTTCGGGTGTCTTTATGTGGTTTTGATGTTTTAAGACTTTTTTTATAGGTTGTGTGATGTGATGTAGTTTGGACTATTACTACTAGTATAATAAACTTGAAATTGCCATACAAATTGGTTACTTATAGGGACTGAATTAATCCAAGAGTTGGTCTCACAATGAGTCCTCCTAGTTTGTGGATTAGGACCTTTTTTTGTGGCCTTAAAATAGGATGTTCCTGAAGTTATGCAAATTCCTACATGGAATATTTTACTTTTGTGCTTCCTCTCATCGGGAATTCTACTTTTTCTGTCAATATGTTTTATCTTGATTCATTTTAAAGGAAACTTTTTAAAGACATTGACTGTTACAATTACTTATTTGTGTTTACTTGATGTGTTACCTACAGAATGTCTCAGCCGATTCTAAAAGAATGGATGAATGAAACAGATAGACTTGGGAGTGTGTACATGCAGGGGGTTTCGGATTTTATTCTATTTGCTAGTGGCAGAGACCAAACATCGACCACGTGTCCTTGCCCTTGTAAAAAATGCCGAAATGGTAAAAGGTTTGCATATGATATAGTTAGAAAACATTTGATTCTATACGGTATAGAATCAACATATCGTGTATGGGCTTTACATGGCGAGAACCCATATAAGGATCGAATGGTAAACCAAGTTGAAAAGGAAAATAGTGAGGCAGAAGGACTAGGGATGGAGAATTTTGTTGATGTTGCTTATGGCGTGCATGAAGAGTTAGCAGATGATTTGAATGAAGGTGATGGAAGTCAGGCTGAAGATGTTGAACACCCTGTTGTTCTAGAGCCTGATTTGGGTAAAAGGTACCATGAATATAAGAAAAAAGCAGAAGAAAAATTATATCCTTCATGTGAGGCTCCTGTAACAACTCTTTCTGCAATTGTAGACCTTCATAACTTGAAGAAGCAGTATAAATGGTCGGGAAATAGTGTGACTGCACTTTTGTCTCTGTTAAAAACATGGTTGCCAGACGGAAACACTTTGCCTTCTAAGTATCATGTAATGAAGGCAATGTTAAAAGATCTGGGAATGAAAGCTGAGTGTATAGATGCCTGCGAAAATAACTGTATGTTGTATTGGAAGACCAAAGCTGATTTAACGGTGTGTAGTCAATGTCAAACACCTAGATACAAAGTGAAGGAGGGGAAAATGGGGAAGAAAGAAACAAAAGAGGCGAGAAAAGTATTGAGACATTTTCCATTGATCCCAAGACTCAAAAGGCTGTACACAATACCATGGATAGCGCGTGAAATGACATGGCATGATAGAGCTACACCTTCTTGGAATTATATGCGGCATCCAATTGATTCGCTTCAGTGGAAGACATGTAAAGATGATTGGCCAGATTTTGCTAAGGAAGGGCGTAATGTCTGGCTTGGAATTGCAACTGATGGATTCAATCCACGTGGAGTTCAATCCACTGGTTACAGTTGTTGGCCTGTTTACTTGGTGCCTTTTAATCTCCCACCGTCTTTGTGCATGAAATCTGAGTTCCATATGATGTCATTGTTAATACTTGGGCCGAAAGCGCCGAGTCAAAACATCGATGTATTCCTTCAACCGCTAGTTGAGGAGTTACAACAGTTATGGGAAGAAGGGGTTGCAGCTTATGACATGCACAAAAGAGAGCATTTTACTTTAAGGGCAATGTTGGTGTGGGGCATTCATGATTTTCCGGCAGATGGCAACTTATCAGGCTGCGTAACACATGGTTACAAAGCTTGTCCTATTTGTGCTGATGAAACTCCGTCTATGCACCTTGGGAATGCGAGGAAGATCGTCTACACAAATTACCGCATGTTTCTTAAATCTGATCACCCGTTTAGGCAAGGCAAATACTTAGGGCTGAAGACAAAGGAGTTAAAACCCCCTCCAACAAGGTTAAAGGGAGAAGTGATTGAGGAAAAAGCTAAGCCGTGTCCACTATGTACCTGGTAAAGTCTTAAAAGGTACCAAACGGAGTACTGATAATGTGGATGTGGTTGATAATGGAGATGATGAAGATGATGATGAAGATGATGAAGTTACTGAGGCATGGTATAAAAGGTCTATTCTTTTTTATTTGAAATACTGGCCGAAACATACAATTCGACATGTTATTGATGTGATGCACACTGAAAAGAATGTCGCAGAACACCTATTAAATGCAATTTTGGACAAGAAAGGAACAAAGGATACAGTACAGGCGCGAGAGGATTTAAGGAAAATGGGGATTCATAGTGGCCAGTGGATGCAAGCAGACCCAATTACTGGGAGATTTGTAAAACCAAAGGCCCCATTTGTCTTGAATAAAAATGAGAAGTTAGAGTTTTGCAAAATTTTGAAAGACTTGAAGCTTCCTTCAGGGTTTTCCTCGAACCTAAAAAACATTGTCACTTTGAGTCCTCCTGGTTTGCTTACAATGAAATCACATGACTATCATGTGATTATGTGTTATTTGCTCCCGATTTTGCTTCAACACGCTTATCCAAAACACCGTGACTTGCGAAGAGCTATTCACCAGATTAGCTTATTCTTTAACCTCCTTTGTTCGAAAGTCGTCATCTTGTTCGAAAGTCGTCATCAGACATGAAATTCAGGCTACAAAATACATGGTTGCAGAGGCATTGTGTGTGTTGGAAAAATATTTTCCAACATCTTTTTTTGATATCAGCATCCACCTCATGGTTCATTTGGCTGATGAAGTGTTAATTTGTGGACCTGTTTATCCCAGGTGGATGTTTCCGTTTGAACGGTATGTATAATTTCCTTTATTTTTTATTTGATTTTTAGCTGCAACTATGACGAAACAACGAAGTCCATTTTTTTTATTTTTTTATTTAATAGGGCAATGAAGGAGTGTAAAAATATTCATAGCAATAAACGATATGTCGAAGGCTCCATTGCAGAGTCCTATATTGTTTCTGAATCCGTTAGGTATGCTATGGAGTACATGCCAAATTCACGAGATGGAAACCACAAAGCTACTCGTGAGGCATTTCTAGATGAAGATGGCGAGTATAGTGATGAGGGGCCAATACTTGAGGGTAAAACTGTGACCCTAGGCAAGGAACAATGGATACAAATACGTAGATGGGTCCTTTTTCGACTAGACGTTGAAAAGCTTGATGAACACTACAGGTTTAATTTCTTGACACATTTGGCTTAAAAACTTACTGCTCTAGAAAGTTGTAAATACTTGTGTCAAACTGTATGAACAATTTGCAGTGAGTATCGTGCCATGCAAGAAACTACTCATGGTAAAAGAAAGGGAATACCAAAGACAGAAGTGGAGATACAGACTGAGTTCATTGCCTGGTTATATGACAAGGTATTGTTATATATATTATGCTTAATATGAATTTAAATCTAGTTGGTGATATCTTTCTAAATGGTGGTTTTTGTCATTTCACAGTTGTTGGCTGCAAAAGACACGGACTGTGACTTATGGCGATTTGTTGTGGGACCATTATTCAAAGCTAAAACATATAAAAAGTACCGTGTTAATGGTTTTGTGTTCTCTACTAGGTCGCATGACGAAACAGTTGCCACACAAGACAGTGGTGTTTGTATGAATGCAATCACTGCATTTACATCAAGTAGGAAGGACAAAAATCCCATTAATGCATCAACCAATTGGTATGGGGTTATTGAAGAGATAATAGAGTTGGACTATACAACCTTTCGTCATGTTGTCTTTTACTGCAATTGGGTGAGGGTGGAGGACAAGACCAATGGTTGTAAACTTTGTCCAGATTCTAATTTGGTGATGGTTAATCTCAATAGGCTAAAGAGTATCAATAATTCTTTTGATGAGCCGGTGATTCTTGCATCTGAGGCTAGTCAAGTATTTTACTCGAAGGATTTGAGAAATCCTAATTGGTGGGTAGTCATACATTCGCCTAGGCGATTGACAAGTGAAGTGGATGATCTAGATGCACCAACTGTCTTCCAATCTATTCTCGACGACCAACCTAGTTTGGAGTCGTTGATGCAAAGTCTAACCTGATTGTAATAGTTGCACACTTTTAATAATTGGTGAGACGTACTTTTACATGCAAAATTTCTCATTTTCTACATTTAGATATAAATATTCCGTTTCAGTTTGCTTTAGTTATAAGTTTCTCATGTAATAGTTTATACTAACAATCCTTTGTCAAATACTAGGCTATTTTACAATGGCATCAGGTCAATCACGCCTTATTGCTTCCCAACCTTCTAGTTCAGCACCACTTCCATCTCATAATTCAACTTCGGGAGCTTCACCAGCAACAGGAACCATTAGTAAGTTACCTATAGAGTTCAATGTGGACGGCATTGCCGTGGGTCCTAACCATGCCAAATGGAATTCTCGTGTTGGTTATTACGTTCAAGCTCGTATTCCAATTCATTACAAGGACTGGAGGAAAATAGATGGAAGCTTTAAAAATGATGTTTGGAATGAATTAATGGTAAGGTTTACATGTGCATTTAATGTTTTGGATACACATATCCGACATTTGCTTATGACTAATCTTTTTTCCTGAAGATCTAATCTTCTTTACTTGTTGTATGTAGCAAGAATTTGAGCCTAATGTTCCCCAATCAGCGGCACGCCAAGCAGTAGAAAAGGACTTTCCCCAAAAGTTCAGATCGGCAAAGTATGCCTTACGGAAAGAGATTTTGAGAAAGTGCGGGGGTGTGGAAGAAGCTATTGCAGCATGCCCATTAGGTAAAGATCCAAATCATTGGGCAATGTTTGTTAGAAATGAAAGTACTGATGAAGTGAAAGTTAGAAATGCAAAGAATGCAGAGAATGCAAGAAAGAATAAATATCGGCATACTAATGGGCGGAGCACATACGCCCATATGTTGGATAAAATGGTAGGTGCATATTCTTGCATATTTAAATTCTATTCTCTTTATCCCAACAACTAATGAAAATTGTTTTTGTAGGATAAAGAAGAACCTAGCAGAAAACATGGACGGGTAGATTGTTAGAAAAAAGGACATGAGCGCCGTGATGGGACTATATTGGAGAGTGCTCGAATTCATTACGTAAGTTCTAAAAAAAGAAGATTAATTAATTTAATTTATATTACTACTCATATCATTGGTTGATAATATAGGAACAAGTTGAGGCTGCTCAAAAAAGAAGAAAAGAGGCAAGCTCGAACGGTGATTGTAGTGTATTTGAAGCAGACTTGGATAATGATGAATTGACTGAAGTCTTTGGGCCCGATAAAAGCAGTAGAACTCGTGGAATCAGCTCGACCAAGTCTAAGAACCAATTGCAACGTACAGCTATTTCAAAAGGCGTTACTGCAACAAGCAAGCTCTTCATCCAATTCTGAGTTAAAAGGGGAATTGAATGAGATGAAGGCCTCTATAAGTAATGTCATGGGTGTGTTAACGGTGAGTTAAACTTGTGCCTCCTTGCATTTAATAACATTTATATATAACTAATTGTTATCTCCATTGTGTCAGGATGTACTTAAGCTCATAAAAAAAGATGGAATGTCGAGTGGTAAAGCCGTATGTGGGACAACACCACCCGAAACTGAAGTTGGTTCCAATTCAGTTTCCCGTCAGACTCAACGAAACTTAAAGGACATGTTTGACTCTGTGAATCCTGATCCTGGGACGCTTGGTTCTCCACCGAAAGTGACCTTACTAGATAGGAATGGTCTTGCGGTTGCTAAGGGTTATGTTATGACAGAGACAGCTGGAATTTGCCATGGCAGAAAAGTTCTCACAGGTGAAAAAAAAGTCTACATTGAGGAAGTCTTAGTTGGTGATGCTCTTGTTTACGACGGGCCCCAAGATGGAATAAGGTATTTAGATGGTTTTAGTGCAGGAGGGCCTGTGATTTGGCTAGAGTCAAGGATGGAAATTTCTTAACTTGTTTTTTTTTATATGTTTATTGACTTATTATGTTAAAGGACTTGCACTTATTTGCTAGTTTATGTTTTGAGTGCATTTTGCTTGATATGGATGTAAGAACTTAATACCTTGTTCATTTGGACACGTTTGCATGTTTTATATTTTCGAAATACTAATTTGGAATGCTTGCTTGTTTGAATATTCAGGTTCAATCATGTATTAACCCATTTTTAACTCCGCCTGGTGATAATCAATATCATTGGTTTGATATTGGTTTCAACTGCTGGTCCCAAGCCCAGATAAAGGAGGAGGGAGGATGGTGGTGCCTTTGAGACATTTTATGTTATTTATTATTGATTTCTTATTGTTTTGTATTGTATTCTTGTCCTTTTTCACATGGTTCCTTCAGTCAGGAAGCCAAACTTCATCTTCATCAAACCAGGCCAATGGAGAAAGGTATGACTTTTCTGATTTACAAAAATGTCTCCCAATTTTTTAATCTGAACAGCTACTTTCCTGTTATGTTTTGCTAATTGTCTCAGTATCTTAATTGCAGATGTCTCCCAATTTTTTTCATCTGAACATGCACTTCTGTTTGGGCTGTGCAGAGTGGGTGTGTGCAGCAGGTGGGCTATCATGGCAGACAGTCTCATACATGGCAGAGTGGTGGGCAGATGGGTGGTGAGTGCAGGGTGTGTGCAGCTGGTGTAGAGGTGAGTGCAGGTGGTGAGTGCAGGGTGTGTACAGCTGGTGTAGAGGTGAGTGCAGGTGGGTGGTGCAGGGTGTGTGCAGGTGGTGGTGCAGGGTGTGTGCAGCTGGTGTATAGTGAGTGCAGGTGGGTGGGCTGTGCAGGGTGTGTGCAGCTGGTGTAGAGGTGAGTGCAGGTGGTGAGTGCAGTGTGTGTGCAGCTGGTGTAGAGGTGAGTGCAGGTGGGTGGTGCAGGGTGTGTGCAGCTGGTGTAGAGGTGAGTGCAGGTGGTGAGTGCAGTGTGTGTGCAGCTGGTGTAGAGGTGAGTGCAGGTGGGTGGTGCAGGGTGTGTGCAGGTGGGTGGGCTATGCAGGGTGTGTGCAGCTGGTGTAGAGGTGAGTGCAGGTGGTGCAGCATGTTTTACTTCCGCTATCATACCTGTACACTTGCTTCCTCTCTATTTGTTTGATTCTATAATTTTCTTCATGAGATCGGCAGGTGCTCATCCATTTTTCCTTTTGTGTTGATTTCTGACTTTCTTCCATCTATCAGTACCAATTTGTGTACCCATAACCAACATAACGAAATACCTGAACTGCATTGTAGGTATACAGCAACAGAGCAGCATGCTACACCAAACTAGGTGCATTGCCAGAGGGTTTGAAGGATGCTGAGAAATGCATTGAACTTGATGCTACATTTTCCAAAGGAGGTACAAGGAAAGGTGCGATCCAGTTCCTTATGAAGGAATATGACAAAGCACTGGAGACATACCAGGAGGGCCTGAAACATGATCTAAACAACCAGGAGTCATTGGATGGTGTGCGAAGGTTCTGAAATCAAAACTGTCCCTACTAAGAAGCTGTATCATGAAATCATGCTGATAGCTGGAACTGACTTTTTCTTCCAAACCCATTTTTCAGATGCATTGAACAGATTAACAAGACTAATAGGGGTGAGATTAGTCCAGATGAACTGAAGGAAAAGCAGGTTGGTGCTCTATTTTGGTCTTTTGTTTATGTCTTCTTTCAAGCATTCTATGAGATGAGGTTTTAAAACTTCTTTGCAGGCAAAGGCAATGCAGGACCCAGAAATTCAGAATATTCTGTCTGACCCTGTAATGAGTCAGGTATGGTTTTTGAAGGCAAATCTAGGAAGTCCCATTGAGAGTTGGCAAGACAGTGCACAATCTACAATTGCAACTCTTGAGAGATCTATTACATGAATCCTTAGCATGCGTAGTTGCTTAGTGATATGCATAGAATCACTGACAAAAGGCTGGAACATGATATTTACTACTGTTCTCACTAGAAATAGATTTAGTTTTTTGTTGTCCTCAATAATTCACTGACAAGTAGGAGCTGGTTTTGTTGTGTGGTGCAGCAGGTGGGTGTGCAGGGGGGCTGTGCAGGTGGTACAGCAGGTGGGTGTGCAGGTGGATGTGCTGGGGGCTGTGTTGGGTGGGATGTGCAGGTGGGTGTGCTGGGGGCTGTGCTGGGTGGGCTGTGTTGTGTGGTGCATCAGGTGGGTGTGCTGGGGGGCAGTGCAGGTGGTGCAGCATGTGGGTGTGCTGGGGGTCTGTGCTGGGTGGGCTATGTTGTGTGGTGCAGCAGGTGGGTGTGCTGGGGGGCAGTGCAGGTGGTGCAGCATATGGGTGTGCAGGTGGGTGTGCTGGGTTGGCTGTGCAGGAGGGCTGTGCAGGTGGGTGTGCAGGTGTGCATAAACAATGGACAGCAGGTGTGCTGTGCAGGTGGGTGTGCAGGTGGCTGTGCAGGGTGGGATGTGTTGGGTGGTGCAGCAGGTGGGCAGCAGGTGGGTGTGCAGGGGGGATGTGCAGGTGGTGTAGCAGGTGGAAGTGCAGGTGGGTGTGCTGGGGGGGCAGTGCAGGTGGTGCAGCATGTGGGTGTGCAGGTGGGTGTGCTGGGGGGCTGTGCTGGGTGGGCTGTGCAGGAGGGATGTGCAGGTGGGTGTGCAGGTGTGCATAAACAATGGACAGCAGGTGTGCTGTGCAGGTGGGTGTGCAGGGTGGGATGTGTTGGGTGGTGCAGCAGGTGGGCAGCATGTGGGTGTGCAGGGGGGATGTGCAGGTGGTGTAGCAGGTGGAAGTGCAGGTGGGTGTGCTGGGGGGGGCAGTGCAGGTGGTGCAGCATGTGGGTGTGCAGGTGGGTGTGCTGGGGGGCTGTGCTGGGTGGGCTGTGCAGGAGGGCTGTGCAGGTGGGTGTGCAGGTGTGCATAAACAATGGACAGCAGGTGTGCTGTGCAGGTGGGTGTGCAGGTGGGTGTGCAGGGTGGGATGTGTTGGGTGGTGCAGCAGGTGGGCAGCATGTGGGTGTGCAGGGGGGATGTGCAGGTGGTGTAGCAGGTGGAAGTGCAGGTGGGTGTGCTGGGGGGGCAGTGCAGGTGGTGCAGCATGTGGGTGTGCAGGTGGGTGTGCTGGGGGGCTGTGCTGGGTGGGCTGTGCAGGAGGGATGTGCAGGTGGGTGTGCAGGTGTGCATAAACAATGGACAGCAGGTGTGCTGTGCAGGTGGGTGTGCAGGGTGGGATGTGTTGGGTGGTGCAGCAGGTGGGCAGCATGTGGGTGTGCAGGGGGGATGTGCAGGTGGTGTAGCTGGTGGAAGTGCAGGTGGGTGTGCTGGGGGGCAGTGCAGGTGGTGCAGCATGTGGGTGTGCAGGTGGGTGTGCTGGGGGGCTGTGCAGGTGGTGCAGCAGGTAGGGGTGTACAAAAAATCCGTCAATCCGTCAATCCGATCCGATCCGATCCGATCCGCGGATTTTAATCCGATCCGAAGGCTAATGGATTGGTGACGGATTGAAAATTGTGTAATCCGTTAGCAACGGATCGGTGGCAGATTTCATCCTTAATCCGCGGATTCAATCCGATCCGATCCGTTGTCATTAAATATAAATTAATATATATATATATATAAAATAAGAAAAAAAATATAAGGAGTCACTAACCTTATGAATAGAATAGACATACAGCTCTCAACTCATGCCCCTTTAATTCGGTGACTTCAAAATTTATGGGTTTTTTCTTCTTTCTTTTTCCATGTAATGTACAGTAACGGATTGAACGGATTAATCCGATCCGATCCGCTCCTCCACGGATCGGATCGGATCGGATTTCAACAGTAACGGATTGGTGACGGATTACAAAACCGTCAATCCGAAGGCAACGGATTGGTGACGGATTTGGCCCAATCCGCACCAATCCGATCCGTGTACACCCCTAGCAGCAGGTGGGTGTGCTGGGGGGCTGTGCTGGGTGGGATGTGCAGGTGGGCTGTGCAGGTGTGCATAAACAATGGACAGCAGGTGGGCTGTGCAGGTGGGTGTGCTGGGTGGGCTGAGGTGGGTGGTGCAACAGGTGGGCAGCAAGTGGGTATGCTGGGGGGCTGTGCCTGTGCACGTGGGCTGTGCAGGTGGGCTCTGCTGTGTGGTGCAGCAGGTGGGCAGCGGGTTTTTCTTTTGTTTTTTTTTTTTTTTTTGTTTCTTTCCCCTTTACTTGACAAAGTGAAGTAAACATTTAGCATATTTCAAGTAAGATCCCAACAAGGAAAGCAATTTAAAGAAGAGGGGATCAGAAATGTAACTCAGCTAACTATACTCTTGCTGAGCCTGAAGAGTCTATAATTCTGTCTTTGCATTCCACATCCCAAGTTTCCTCATGTTTATTGCTATTTATTTCTTTTAGTGATTGCATTAATAATGCATATTGTCTTCTCTTATATCAGCTCATATGCATTTGTTTGATATTTTGCATAAATGACAGGATCCTCCTCCAAACGTTACAGGTGCCCCAACAGCAAGCCCGAATTCAGGTAACAACCCTAGCCACTTTCATTTCCATCAGAGTGGGGTTCACCATGCCATGAACCCAGATCCATATAGAGGTGCTTTTCGCTCTGATGGATTGAAATATGCAAAAGATGTACAAGATCTGATTGACTATGGAACTTGGGGGCGTGTTGCTGGTTTCATTTCTGAAGCCATACAGGTTTATTTTCTAAATATGCCTTTTCCTTTTTGCTGTTTTCCTTATCTTCTAGTTAGGATAGTTGCATGTTCATCTTTGATTAGAGCACTTGCCTACTTCTTTGATAGGGCGTGGGTGGAATTGTGGAATTGGCAAAGAAAAAATTAAGCCAATATGTCCAGGTTTGATCTGTCCAAAGTTGAACAGTTACTATCATTCTAGGAAAATTTATTGGATTTCTCCAATCCACGATGCGGTCTATAAGAATGGTTGGAATGACCCTGCGTTGCCTCATTTATACGGCTTGTAGGCTGAGGCAATGCATGATTATATCCAATATTGCATATAATTCACATTTTTTTTACTGGGTGATTCAACTTTAAATTCCAATTCATGATAGCAGAAGATTTTTTATTTTTCTTTTAGGAGTGTTACTAGAATGACTAGCATATAAACCAGACAAATATGGCAATCTGTCATAGTAACCAAGCGAATCTACAAGAAATATAAGCAGGTAACTAGTTTTTTATTTTTTATTTTATTTTATTTTTTGTTTCTGTTTCTGTTTCTTTGTACTTAGTTTTTTTTTTTATTTTATAATCTGACCACTAGTCTTGAGGAGTTTGGCCATGAACTTTCAGGTTTCCTATCGGATCTCATGTAGTAGGGGCATTTATAATGCCGTGTGGAAACTGCTTCTACTGTGTAAAGGTACATATGACTACTACTTTTGTACGAAGAAGTATGTTGGATCCTAATTGGGTGAAAAGGTCTCATATAGGCTGTTGGTTGTTCAAAAAGCCATCTTATTTTAGAACCTTAAGTACTAGCTAGAATCTGTTGTGTTTGCTTGGAATTTTAGAGTTGTATGCATGTTTAGTTGTGTTACTTGTGTAGATGAGTTACCTGTATCTTATGCATAGGGCTTCAGGTTCTCTAAAATTGTTGTTGGGCTTTAGGTTCTCTAAAAGTGTTGTTGGGTTGTGATACAGCCCGGGTTGGTGGAAAGACTGGGATTATAATTACTTAGCTTAGCATTAAGTAAGAGAATAATAACTTCTTTCTTATCATTATTTATCAATTACAGGCTCATATATATATAGCCTCTTAACACAACAACTTCCTTACATAGATTGGACGGAATCTCTTAATATAGAAAGATAACTAAGCAAATTTAATCAATACCAAGGCAAACAACTAAGCAAATCTAATCAATACCAAGGCAAACAACTAAGCAAATCTTCTAGATATCCAAGGGATCGTAATATGATCTATTTCAATTAAATAATATCTTTTCTTTTACTTTAATTCTAAATATATTTTCGCTTTTGGGCCCGGGCTAAGCACGGGCGTTTGTTGCTAGTCTTCATTTAAGCTAAAGTCATTACTCATGTTGTGTTTCTCCTTGTTTGTATCCACAGGTTGTAGAGAATGTAACGTTTATGGCCGAAACGGTATTGTTTTCTTCACCAAAGTTTTTATAAATTTATTTGGATTTCCTTTGAGTTTTTTTCCCAGTTTCATTGAACTCGATGTTTTATTGGATGAGAATGACATGAGCTTTAAATTAGGAATTTGACTAAATGGCCTTGGTGGAATCTTGCATCACGTGTTTAGTCCAAAAGGATGTCTAGGCAATAATGAGGATTTGATGCTATGAATGAGCTGTCCATTGAGAATTATTTGTATTGAGAATTTTCTTTCTTCATAAAGGTCACGGGCTGAGAATGTGACTTATCAATGAGATCATCTTTTACCTGCTTAATAGACTATCAGTGGTTATTTGGATGTATCTTGAAACATGTATGCCAACATGCCAACATAACACATATATGCCAACACATCAAACATGTTAGGCATTTCAGGTATGTTTGGATGTATCTTGAACTAACAAAAACAAAGAAAAATGTAATCACTTGCAAATGGGATGATAAGAGTATACACAGAATAGTATACACATCAACATGGTAGGGAGATGATTTAAAAGCAGAGAAGGTCGAATGGTGTATGCTGATGATGTAGTGGTGAATGACTTTGTAGTGTGTTGGGGCATTGGGTTGTTTATATGAAGTATTTTTTTTGTCATGTACAGGTACTTAGCAGGTTGTAAAAAAAATTTAAATGTCACACGTATGGGGGAGACTATGCCGAAATTTCGAGAAATCTTTTACATTTGAAATTTTTACACACTTGGTATATTAAGAATATAGAGACTCTTGGAATGGAGATTGAGACTCCATTTGATTTGTCCCATGGTGTCATTATATTATTTTTGTTGGGTAATCTGCCTGCAAATGTCTTAACAATTTGAGAGGCTTTTTGTACGAAAGACTTTGAGTAGTTCTTTTGGATTCATTACTCTCTCTCTCTCTCTCTGTGAATATTTTTGTAAAACCACTGAGTGTGTAGTTTCCTTTTATAGCTTGGTTTATGAAGAATAGGGCTCTGTCATCAGATGGGTGTGGTTGGTGCACCCAGTTGAGTCTGGGTGAGGGAGTTGGTGGGGTTATTTTTTTTTAAATTATAGGCTTTTAAATTATTTGATTGGATGTAAGTGTGAGATTTCTTGTTAATGTTTGAACCATGTAAAAGGGCATTTTTATATATGCAGCAGGTTCAGTATTCAGGGGTGGTTTTTGGATAATTTTTTTTTACATATGAAACAGTTTTGTAACGTTTATAAACCGTTACTAATTTGTGCGAATAGCAACACTTAAAAAACGTTACAAAATATTTCCTAACCGTTAGGAATGTTTATGAATCAGTAACACAAATTCGGCACGAAAAACCGTTACAAATTTTACAAAACCGTTACAAAAATTTAAGTGTAAAATACCGTTACAAAACTTGAAAAACTGTTACTTTTTTATTTAAAATTCTTAACACAAATGAGTATTAAAACCGTTACGAACTAATT
This sequence comes from Litsea cubeba, assembly GCA_012931725.1. NCBI lineage: Eukaryota > Viridiplantae > Streptophyta > Magnoliopsida > Laurales > Lauraceae > Litsea > Litsea cubeba. The sequence goes on along the minus strand of CM022953.1, from coordinate 35,304,776 downwards.
TTAGTAACGGAAATAAAGCGTTACAATTAATGTGTTTGTAACGGTTTTTAAACCGTTAGGAATGTTTATAACATATTAGAAACGCCCAAACTGTGACCCAGAAAAACCGTTACAAATTTTTTTTAGTAACGGTTTTAAACCGTTAGGTACGTCCTGAAATGGTGTAGTGCAAGGTTGTAGAGACTGTGGGAGAGGAGCATGTTATACAGATTGTTACAGATAATGGCGCCAATTTCAAGGCAGCCGGTAGGATGTTGGAGAAAAAGAGGCCTCATTTGTTTTGGACCCCATGTGCAGCACATTGTGTAGATCTCATTATGGAAGAGATTGGAAGGAAGAAGAAAATTGCTAAAGTTATCAAGGCATGTAGAAGCATTACCCGATTTATTTATGATCATTCATGGCTTTTGAGCTTGATGAAAAGATTCACAAATAACCATGCCTTGACTCGTCCGGGATCAACTAGGTTTGCTACCCATTTCATTGCAATGGAGAGCCTTGTAAGGTTTAGAACAGAGCTGATTCAGATGTTTGCATCAGAAGAATGGCTTCGTTCGAAATGGGGCAATGCAACAAGTAGTCCGGAATTTGAGATCCCTAATTTGATGAGGGACCATAAGTTTTGGAAGAAAGTGTCTAATTTATTAAAGGTTTATGAGCCTTTAGTTAGAGTGTTGCAGCTTGTAGATGGTGATGACAAGCCAACAATGGGATATATATATGAAGCAATGGATCGGGCTAAGCAAGCTATCATGGAAAATGTTAGATATCATGAAGAATATATACAGATTATTAATAGACGGTGGGCTGACCAGCTGCACCATCCATTGCATGCTGTAGGTACTCAATAGTTATATCACTATTCGATGCTTTTAAAGCAAACTATCATTCTTTGATTGATGTTTAATCATTTTACATTTCAACTTGTTTTCAATGTAGGTTATTTCCTTAATCCCGAATTCTACTACCCCAATGCCCAACAACACAGCGATGTAATAGAGACGGAGTTGAGGGAATGATTAAGGCAAGTGTTGAGAAAATTATTGGGAATGGATGATTCCATCAACGCCATTCGAGAGGTGAGTTAGTGATTGAGATTTGAGATGACATATGTATATGCAGATATGCTTAAGATAGGTTCGTTAAACCTTTAATGATTTATTCCTAATTTTTATATTGTAGATATCTACATACACACAAAGGAGAGGAGGCTTTGCTGACCCAATCACACAAAGGGCGATTGGAAAAATGCCACCTGGTATGATAACAAAAGACCCAATCACCCAACCTAATAGTCTTTTGTTATTTATCTCTCAATTGATTGGAAGGACTTAAGGAATATCTAATTTTATTTGTTAATTTTGAATTTCAGCTGATTGGTGGATGAATTTTGGAGATGATACTCCATATCTAAGGAAAACGGCTGTTCGCATCCTTAGTCAAGTTACAACTTCATCAAACTGTGAAAGGAATTGGAGCAATTTCTCCTTGATCCACACAAAGTCCAGGAATCGGCTTACCATGCAAAAACTCAACAAGCTTGTGTATTGTCATTATAATTTAAAGTTGAGAAAAAGAAATGAGATAGAGGAATGCAAGGGATAGTCCAAGCTATTGTCCTATTAGTTTGGATCACATATTCAGAGAGGACAATCCCTTGCTCCCATGGATAGCCGAGATAGAGGATCCATTGCTAGATTCAGATCCGGGCTTTCAGGAGGAGGTTAGAGATTTGCTTGATGAAGAAATGGATGAGGCAGAGGGTGCCCCACTTGGAGGAGAAGGCATAAGTGCATAGCTGCACCCATAATCTAGAGGGAAAGAACCTGCTAGTCCTGCTCATGTTGTGTTATCTTCTGAGAGGACGAGTACCACCGTCTCTTCGAGTAGCCATGGTGGAAGAGATGGGGAGATGGAGCAAGCGACACTAGTGGGACAGGTGCTACTAGTGAATACTACCAACATGATTAGGAAGATGTCATTCCTGTAGAGGAGGTACAAGACTTTCTGGAAAGAATGGAAGGAAATCGTGGTTATCAACGGCGTCGGAGAGTCTCAACACCTGCTCCACATGCTCCTAGAGGTAGTAGTAATAAATAAGGAAATATGGTTGGAGGTGTTGGAAGACAACAAACAGCATCATGGACTAATTCGTGGAACCTAGTTACAGTGGACAAGGACCCTCGCAGTATTTTCCATATGGTCAACTGCAACAAGGAGATGAACAGTCTTCTATTTCAGGGTCCTACTCATATGGTGACTATGGTGAAACACAATATAATAGATATCCACCTCCACCTCTTCCAAGTTATGATGATGCGGGCCATGCGGCTACCACCTTCTTTGGATTTGTGGATTCCAATATTTATCAATATCAAATGCAATATGATGCCAATACAAATGATAACACAGATGGGGATAAGGATAACAGTGCCTTAAATCTTGATAGACGATCCTTTTGGTGGTGACCAAGGTATTCCTACTTCCTTCACTTACTCTCTACACTGTCATTTCTAAATTGGTGTTGACTATTGATTGATGTTTATTTTGATCACTTCATAGTTCATTCATTTGATTGAGTTTGAACCTTGAATGTTGAAGTATTGATATTTGATATTTTGATTGTTTAATATTCACCAATGAGTAATGAGTAATTGAGCAATAACCTAACTCTTAGGGGTCGTTTGTCTACACCTATTTACATATGTAAATGGTGAATACGTGTAACATTTACGTATCAATCATGTTTGTCTACAATTATTTACGCATCTTGCGTGTAAATCAGATGTGTAAATGGTGTGAAAATGAGCCCATTTTCACACCAAGATTTGAACACCTGTTGAGGTGCGTTTTCAAGAATACCCGTTATTGGAGGCGGACGGTTTCAGTTTGGGGCATTTCCGTGAAATAGGTTCCAGGTTCGAAACCCCTCCAATGCATTAGAAAAATAATAATAAAAGAGTTCTCAAAGTTTGGGCATTTCCATGAACGAGGTTTTGGGTTCGAAACCCCCCTCAAACACATTAGAAAAATAATAATAAAAGATGTTTCAAAACGGATGATTTTAAGGGATAAGATTTGTAAGACAAAAAAACATATTAGAAGATTAAAGTAGCTCTAATGATTTTAAGGGACAAAATCTGTAAGACAAAATATATATTGAAAATAAAGTTTTGAAGGAACAATCTATAAGATAAATATCTCAATGATTTTTCTATATCAACTTTTAACTAGTTAATTACCTTATTATTTTAGTTTTCTTCCAATATCTCAATGATTTTTCTAAAGTCATTTATTATTGCAATACTTTAAAAATCTTTAAACATGTATATATGAATGTAAAAGAGAAGAAATAATGTATTTTTTATAGCATTATGGCATCATTCAAAAATAAATATAATTAGCATAAAGCCTATGAGATGCATGGGTTAAGTTTTATGCAAATTGAGTAATAAATTAAGATCAATATTGAATCAAATATCAATTAATAAATATAAATAATAGTGCTATTTGCTTATCAAAATATAAATTCATATTTAATTAACCAAGCATGTTGGAATGTATTTTTGTGAAGGTGATCACTGATAGAAATGTATTTTTTTTAAAAGTATATTTCATGTTGAAAGACATGCTCTTTTTTAAAGATCTAAAATGCAAATGAAAATTTTGATATAAAATGGACCTTTTTTCTCCTTTTTTAAATCATTATATTAAAATTTAATTTAATGAATAATAAGTATCATTTTCAAAATATTTTAATACATTTACATATATCATTGAAACAAATATGGTAAAATAAATCACATATATAAATGATGCGAAAATAGTGTTATTAGACAAACGTTTGTAAAAAAAAACGCATGTGTAAACGTTACATACTTAAAATTTGAATATTCATAATTTACATGTGTAAATTGTATTTACATATCCCATGTGTAAAAGACAAACGACCCCTTAAGTCTTATGCAATTATGCTTTTATTTCATGTTCTACTTTTTTTTTTGTGAGCTTTCCATTACTTTCTAAGTTAGTATGACTAAGAAACATGAATACATGTGAAAAACTAATAATTACTACTATTTTCTATTTATACAGCGATACATGACTTCATATATTGAGGGCACCGCTACACCCCCTTTTCTTACTTAATTTTGAAAAAGAACTACATATTCTTTCGTTTTACAATTTTCTGGATTTTCTGAGATTTTTTCAGATTTTTTTGGGCGATTATTTCAAATCGCACCGCTACGTATCTCTACTACGCTACGTATCCCCCGCTTCGTAGCGTTTTGGCGGCAGGCCGCTATGCCCGCCGCTACCGCTATTTTCATCCTTGCTCAAGAGACCTTTAAGGGACCCTGTCCAATACAGGAGCCTAAATTGGAAAACCATAGCCTAAAATCTATATGTAGATACTACAATCACTTGTGAAGAACTGTAATTTCATTGCAATGCTCAACTTCCCTTTTGCTTTCTTTTGTGATAAAACTGAGGACAGAGGAAGAATGAAAGAAAAGCTAATATTTGTTCTATAACTCATTTTCAGTATATTTCACTCTGAATCCAAGCCCTTGCATAGCAGGAGCTCAACTGCTAATTAATAAAAGCAAATCACAATTTTCTAGATGTTATTATATTTATGATTGGTAAAATATTGTAAGTTCTAGCAGCAAAACAAAGGAATGGGATGTGAGGTAGAAAACAAAAGGCATCTACAACTTCACAACAGAGCAGCCACTACATGAATACAGACTAGATCTAGCAGAAGGTAATCACAACATAAGGAGGATGTTAAAATCTTATATTGCAATATCTTATAAAGCAGTATATTCATATTTCATGATAAGATCCTCCATCTAAGTTCTTCAACTATCAAATCACTTCTTTATAACATCACAATTACTTGATGCAAATCACCGCATAAAAGGTCCAAAAGACTAATAAAAACTTAAATCTTACTCCCAAAGACTATGCACGAAAAACAGCAGATCTTGGAACATCTAAAACCATTGCACCATAAAAGAATCTAAAAGAAATTGTGAAACCCAAATGAAGAAAAAGATTAACAGAAGTAAAAACTATTAAATACAAGGAGGCAAAGAATGATTTATCGACTTACCTTGAGTTTGGAAAAACAGGTCGTGAGCAGTGAGACTGGGCGAGAGAGAGAGAGAGAGAAATGGCTAAGGCAAGAGAGGGAGAGGGTGAGACCGTGAGAGAGGGAAACGGCAGCGCAGAGAGGCAGTAGAGAGCAGAGCTTGAGAAGAGGCGAGAGTTGTTTTAGGGCAGGTTTGATGAACAAAGAAGAATCAGAGGATTCTCTCCGTTTTCCAAAGAACCAACACCTCTTCTTCAGGTAGAGGACCAACTGGAATTTTAAGTTTGGATGGAAGGAAGATCCCGGCCGTTTGTAGTTTATATATATATATATGATCCAATGCTTATAAATATTTTTTCAAAAATTTCTCATATAATTCATAAAAATTTAAAACCTCAACATTCACCTTAACGCTGTGTTTGGGAAGGGGGGAGGGGAGGGGAGGGAAACTTTGAGGGGGAAGGAAAATGAAGGGGAGGGGAGGGAAAATTAATTTTACCTCCTCTTGTTTGGGAAGTTAAAAATAGGGGGAAGAAAAGTAAAAAAAATAAGGTTTTATTTGTTTGTGAGGTAGAGGGACAAAGACCATTTTATCCTTGCTTTTGCAAAAGTTTTTATTGGACAAAAGGGCAATTTAGTAATTTCAAACATTTTTCCCTCTTTGCCCCTCATTTTCCCTCCACTTTCCCCTCCCTCACTTTCCCTCCCCTTCCCAAACACCCTCATTTTTCATTTTTCCTCCATTTTCTCCCCATTTTTTTCCTTCCCCCCATTTTACCCCCTTCCCAAACGGACCCTAACTTTTGTAAAAGTAAGGATAAAATGGTCTTTGTCTCTCTACCTCACAAACAAACAAAACCCTACTTTTTCACTTTTCTTCCCCCTACTTTTAACTTCCCAAACAAGATGAGGTAAAATTAATTTTCCCTCCCCTCCCCTCCCCCCTTCCCAAACACAGCGTAAGTTGTCTGTGGTCATCTAGAGACTTTGAATGGTTCCCATCATAAATGGGGCCCATATAAATAAAAAAATAACATTCTAACGTATGGACATTTTTACAAATATCTCAAGATTTAGTAAGGATCAACGGCTGAAATTCGGTCACCTAGTCATGTTTGACATTCCATAACTAATTACTGGTGCTGATCATGATTGTGGACCCCATATAAACCAGAAAATTAAAAAAAAAGAACTGTATTTATTCCCCTTTTTACATAGTGTAAGATGTCAAGACGTTTTGGCACATATCTCAAGATATAAGAGGAATCAACGATTGAAATATAGTCACCTTGTCGTGCTTGACCTTTACGAACTAATTACTGGTTCCGATCATGATTATGGAGCCCACATAACCATAAAATTTAAAAAAAAGGGACTTCATTTATTCTCATTTTACATAGTATAAACTATGAGGAGTTTTGGCATGTATCTCAAGATATAAGAGGAATCAACGGCTGCAATTTGGTGAGGTGACCATTTTGGAGTTGTTAAAGGTGACTAAGGGATTATGGGACCTAAAGGTACATTTTCAAAGCAAAAACTTATTAATCTACATTATCGCCTCGGTTACTGTAGCTCCATTTTTCTCTTCTTCCATGGATTCAGCGCGTCCAAACGGGAGAGGTCCAACTGCAAGAATAATCGCTTGAGCAGATTTTACTGGTCTGTCCTCTGAAAACCCACACCCATCCAAACTTACAAAATCTGCGATTGCGCGGATGGTTGCCAAACGTGCCCTCAGGGTTTCATTTTGAGGGAGGAATGGCTTTTATGGAGAGATTATTAGGGCAAAGTTACAAAAATAACCCTCTTAGTTAGCCTTTTCTTAACTTTTATGGAAGGCAGTTTTGGAAAAATATATAAAATCTAGTAAAATAACCTTGCAAGCGTGCCGGGTTGGGCCTGGACAGGCTGGGCATGCTCTGCCCATTCCTAGTTATATTTTGGCCGGGCTTTCAAATAATTGTCCAAGGCTGGGCTTAAATTTTTTTAAAAGCTCTGTGTTCTCGGACTTGGAATGGGCTTAGCCGGGCCGAGTACCCATTTCAACGACTAAATTGATAGGCTTGCTCCTCAGCTCACACGTATGGTATTATTCGCTCAAACACATGCGAGCCCCCTTAAAATGACTTTTCGTCCAAAATAATTCCCACCCACCGAAAGAGTATCCCGCCCAAGACCTTTGGTGCAGAAAATAGAGAAAGAAAGAGAGAGTAGGACAAGATGACTTTCACAAGTTTAAAATGGGAGAAGAAAAATGATCTCTCTTTATAGGTTAAGGAAAGAAGAAAAATGAAAACGGGAGAAGAAAGGAAGGGAAGAGAAAGGGAAAGAAGAAGAGGAAGAAGACCGTCTGTAACATCCTGACCCATAGCCTAAATTATTTTAATTAATCATGTGCTTAGTTAGTAAGCTCGTTTAGAGTCTTAGCGAGTCTGGTTTAACGTGTGGATCACGCGTGCGAAGCCTCGTTTCGCGCGAGTCCGAGTGCGTTTGGGCAGTGTAGGGGGTTGGTTTGCAAATTGGGGGAGTTTCAGGGGCTTTTCCGAGATTTTGAGTTTTTAGGGATTTGGGTGCATCGGGTAGATCGCATCATTTCTTGAACATTTGTCTTCTATTGCGTTTCGATTCGACGCACGGAAGAGGCCCAAATAATTATGAGTAGCCAAACAAGGACTTAAACCATATTTCTCTTTTTTCCAAACCTAATATAAGCCAACCCATTCATTCCATTCGTTTCTCTCTTCCTCCTCACTGTGCGTCTCCAACTCCTCTTCCTCCAAGCTGCCTCCTTGCCGTCGACCACCACCGGAGCTCCCATTTCGCCGGCCAACACTCGTTTCTTCTTCCTCAAGCTCTCCTAAGCTCAACCATCCTCTTTTCTAAGGTTTCCATTGACAACCCACTTAGAGGTAAGCTTCCCAGTCTTTTAGGTCTAGTCTTTCTTCTTCCATTTTCTTAGAAATGGTTTAGGGAAACTCATCTACACCTAGTGCATTCATTTTGTAGAAGAGATTTTGGGATTGAGAGAGGTTTCCCCCATTTTGAGTTCTAAAGAGGGATTTTCCCTATTTCCCTTGGTTTTCCTTTAGCTCTCCATCAAGGCAAGTTAATGTATATTTATTCTGTTTTGATATGTTTGTTTCTTCCTTGATTTGATCCTCATTATGATCTAGATGAACCATTGCTCAACTTGTTTTGGTTTATGGATGAAAACATGATAATGTGACCTAAATGGTTAATGAAATGGATTAGACTTTAAATGCTTAGATGGACTTGATCTTTGGTTTTCAAATGGATGGGTTTTTACCTCCATATGTGTTGGTTTTGGACCAGAGACTTGAAATGGGTTTCTCCCCATTTTTCTCTCCAGAAACAGATCTGGGATCTGTTTTCGCAGAGCCTTCGGTCAACCTGCCAGGTGGCTCGGTCGACCGAGAAAATAGAGTCAGGCGCCCAAAAGACTGTTCACTCATTTTGGGTTACAACCTGCGGTCGACCGAGCCTTGACCCGGTCGACCGAGCACATGGGCGGTGGACCTTTCGGTCGACCGACTCCTCTGTGAAAGGGGTCGACCGGGTTGGACCCAGGTCGACCCGGCCCACTGCTGAACTACTTTTAAGGGTCATTTTACCCTTATTTCGATTGGACTTAGGTGGAACCTCGGCTACCTTTTTGGACTCATTGGACTATATGTAAGGACGTCTTGAGCCGATGTCTTTCACGGTTAATCCAGTTATATCGGGTTACAACCTACTTCAATCTCGAATGGTACGGGGCAAGGGGATATCCCTCTATATGTGTCGCACCCCGAAACCGGGCCCTGCAGTGATCCGACCTCGGGGTGCGAAATTTTGGGATAAATTTGAAACTTTTGTTATGTTCCCAAGATCCGCGTGAATGAGGATAATCAAATTCCATCATAATCAGAGTATATTTTCGCGGAAGCTAAACATGGTGTTACGACCCGGAATCCGTGGCCATCGGGTTCCGTGTCGCACGCAACCAATTCCATAAAGCCATCATATAAGCAGACTGGCATAAATCATATATCAGAACACACTGAGCTGGTAGTAACAAGACTAATTAATTCCCACATGTTCAAATTACAATTAACAAGTGTCTTAATTACAACCCAAAGAAAAAGGCTAACATAGCCATACAAAATATCCAACTAGACAGAATACTACCCTCAATATTAGATACGAACTCCGGTGCCATACTTGACATCTAAATGATATCAACGGGCAGCCTCTCACGTCAGACCGGCGGTCCCACCGCCCCCTCTGATCAACCACCTAAAAACAAAAAGAGCGGAACCTGGCACCAAACAAATAAGGGTCAGACACGACGGTCTGGCAAGCAAATAATCAAGTAATATGAAATAAAAGAACATAAATAAAACCTGATGAAATCATCGTAAAACCGAATAAAGAGTCTAGACAATAATGACAATAAAGCATGCTAAAACGATCGAAAGACCGAGCATAAGTATCAAAGCAAATAAAGGAACAGTCTCTGAAACATAAGTATCTCGAAAAGATAACAGTCTAATGAAACATTTAATAGTCGGAAATACATTTCAAATCCTGAATAATAGCGACAATATGATAAATGATCGATATCGTAAACATTAACCAAATCAACGCATAAAGAGTATAATCAACAAGAATCATAAAATAAAGTAATATGCAGATAAACCTTGGCGACCACAAATAGCTAAATCCTCCTATTACCGAAGTAATAAGAGCAGACAGAACGTAGCCACTGAACGTGGTACTAAAAATAGGATCGGAACCGTAGCCATACAAATGGGACCGGCAGATCAAAAATCAGAACCGTAGCCATACAAATGGGACCGGCAGATAAAACCGTTGCCATGGTCGGTACAGACAGAATCCAAGCTGCAGCTGGCGGACAGATTAAAGATCCCAAGCCGGGTGATAAGCCCGACAAGGTGACCTAAGCCTAGTGGTGCCTTTAGTTTTCAAAACTCAAACCGATACAAATCTAACATAATACTAATCCCTTTGGCTCAGGGGCTCACACCACATAGCTCTGGCCCCGTCTTGCCTCGAGGTTTTATTTTCAAAATCATAGCCTCTTTGGCTCATGGGCTCGCACTACAAAGCTCTGGCCCCGTCTTGCCTCGAGGTTTTTATTTTCAAATACTAGTCTTATCAAAACAATAGTCACATCGAAGAAATCCCGAATGTAACAAACATACTCCAATCTCCTTTCAAATCGAATCGGAGAAAACATACGAATATCCATGGTAAACCGTTCAAATACACATCAAAGTGATTTGTATAAAATCATACGATCAACCCTTTCGAACATGGAAAGTCACATGATTTTATAGCAAATCATCGATGCTATTCAAATTTGTTTACCAAAGAGTACACATACAAATACAAATACATTTTTCTGACTTGAAATGGAATGGATAGTGGAGAATGACTTAATGCCTTGCCAAGGAACCATCTCAATGCACATTTAACCTTTAAACATTGATTAATAAAGAGCGCGTTTGATGCCAATGAAAATCCATAATATTTAAATGATAAAGTGTGCATTGAGACTCAGACGATTCCCGGGTAATTCCACATACATCCATTCTCACAATGATCCCATTCCCATTTCACAAACTTTCCAAGTGTTACAAGAAATCCCAAATCTTTTTAAGACAGGACCATAGTTGGCCTTAAACCGAGTCCAAAATAATCCTTAATAACAATCCAAAAACCAACCTTAACCAAGCCCACAAAACAAGTTTTAAAACGGTCCAAAACTAATCCTTGAATGGTCCAAGGAACAAGTTTTAAAACAAGCCCAAACTAAACCTTTAATGGCCCACAAAAATGAGTTATAAAGCAACCCAAAACTGACCATGAAACAGGCCCACCAACAGGTTTTAAAACAGCCCCAAAACCAAACTTGAATGGCCCACAAACATATTTTAAAACAGCCCCAAAACTGAACCTTTAATGGTCCAAGAATCAAGTTTTAAAACGAACCCAAACTAACCATGAAACAGGCCCACCAACAAGTTTTTAAAACAGTCCCAAAACCAAACTTGAATAGGCCCATAAAATGACCCAACATCAGGTCTTGATATGGCCCAAAAACTATCTTGCATCAGGCCCAAAAATTATCCCAAAAGTCCCTCAAACCAGGCCCTGAAAAGGGCCCACAAGTTCCTCAAACCAGGCCCTGAAAAAGGGCCCAGAACTGGGCTGGGTCCGCTCGAGCGACCCAGGGTCCGCTCGAGCGGACCCCTTCCAGAACCTGGGCCGCTCGAGCGGCCCATCTGGTCGCTCGAGCGGACCCAGTTCTGGCTGGGTCCGAAATGGAGTGCAGAATTGCACTCTTCCCTTTTTTTTTTTGATTTTCTTTCTCCCCTCCTTTTCTACAACAATTCTCCAATGAAGTAGATCCTCAATGAACAAATTAAACTCCTCAAATCATCAAATCACCTTCCATAATCAAATCCAATTAATCCAAATACCATACTTTGAAATCAAAGTTTTTCCCCTTTTTCTTTGAACCCAAACACTTAACATAAAAAAACTAACTTTCAAAATGATAATAGTGAAAACAAACTTTCAATACATTGTAAGACAATAACATAAATTGAAATCAATGTAGCATTGGTTCATTCAATCAAAGTAAATCCATAAATCAAAGAAGATTAGCCCATAAGAAGAAAAATCATGAAATGGAACTAAATAAGAGAAATCATCATATTAATTGTAGAATCTACTTGCCTTGATCAAGAGAAGATGCAAATCACTCCAAGATGGTGCTCTTAAAGCCCCAAGCTCCAAAATTACAAAACCCCCAAAATAGCTCAAAAGAAGCCCTAGGAAACAACCATTTTCCAAACTCCATGAAAACCCATTGCATAAAAGATGAAAACACTCAAAATGAAGAGGAGAACCAAGATCTAAAGTTTGGAAAGCCATTGCAAACCTTGAAAAGCCCAAACGAAGAAGAGAAGCTTGGATGAGGGGTCTCTCCTAGCTCAAAATCCTTGCAAATGGGTTCTTTGGAAAGCCAAGAGGGAGGAGAAGAACTTTGGGAGATCAATCCTCCATGAAAACTCCACCAAATAAGAGTTTCAGAAGAGAGAGAGAGTGGCTGGATGAGAGGGAAAGAGCCCTAGCTCAAAACCCTTGCTGGAAACGAAATGGAGGAGAAGAAGGAGGGTTCCCTTCTTATAAGGTGGGTCTTGTGGGCCCCAATCTTCACAAGGCTGAAACTCACATTTGCGGGCCCCGAACGAAAACGACGAAGAAGACAAAAATGATCAGCGAAATTTCTACTTTCCAAAAAGTATATTTTCCCCAATTTCTGAAATTTTCGAAATTCATGGACAGATTTAGTGAAAATGTCATTTTTGCCCATTTTCCTCGAAAAACGTGATTTCTGAGTATCAAATCAAAATGATCAAAACATGAAAGTTGTTAAACTTCATAAAATGAGTCAAAATACACAAAATCCAGAATTTTTAGAAATTAAAAGTAATTTCTCATAAAAAAATACATATCATATGGACCGGGTCAAACCAAAGTCAACGGTCTCAAATCTCCAAGGTTATGGAAAAATCCGGTCAAACTCAAAAACAAGGTCAAACTAAATCAAATCTCACTTAACAAGTTAAACCACGATTAAAATAATATTAAACAAAAGAACTGGGGTCGGGATCTTACAATATGTATGCATGAAGATTGTCTCGTTGGGTATCGCGGACCCTATTCCTTTCGTTGACTGAGTTAGGTTGTATGATGCTTCGGATTTAACCTTTGTACCTAGGTTGGATTGTTTATCGCTTCTGGTACCGAATTGTACCGTCCGATACTTTTTTACATGCTTTGTACATGTTCTTTAGCTTCGTTTACTTTGCTTTACTTTGGATTATTTAATGAACTTAGGTGTTGAACCTAGGATTCCCTTTAATGTTTTGTTTGTCCTAATGATTGATGGAAGTGTTGTGGCTAGGTGGCTTTGATCGTAAAAGCTTGATGAGGACTACTTATGGTATTGATATCGACTTGCTATTGAAGAAGCTTGCTTGTACTGTCTTGATCTTGATTTGATAAATGGAAAGTAGTCTCTCCTAGATTAATGGATCTTGTTCACATAAGAAAGCCTAGTCCCTCACTATCGTTGTCTAGGAATCCTTGTGTCAGGCACCACTTAGTTATATATCGCCCAACACAAATGGGGCACCATCTGTGTGAGGACCTTAATGAACGTCTGCACAGTACGACTTGTTATTTGATATCTTGCTTGTTTGCCAGGTCATTCCCGTGCCTTGTTGCCGAGTTCACACTCATGCCTTGTTGCCAGGCTTTTAACCCTGTGCCTTGTTGCCAGGTATATCCTGTGCCTTGGTTTCCCCACCATAACTCAATACGAGTATGGGAGGGCAATATCCCATGGTAATTAGCTTATGTGGACCGCCTATCTTGTTAGATGTTTATGTTAGATTGATTATGGTTCGAATGCTATGCATTGCCTATGTTCATAATGCTACGCATTTCATATGATCTGGTCTCATGTATACTCTCTTTCGTTTTACATATCTTGATGATATATATATGTATTGCTTGCCGACTGTCGTGTTTAATGATGCTACTCTTGGTGCATAGGTACTGAGGCCTTCTACCTCGAGGAGGAGACGACAGAGACGATTCAGACGGATCAGTCTGATGACCTCCTAGATTATAGTACGGACGGCGTTGTATAACCGTATCGACCCCGTACACGAGCGCTTCATGACTATTTTGGATAGATTCATCTTTTGATTTATTTTGGGTTATTCCATTTTGGTTAGGCCGAGGTTTTGATGTGGCCTTTCATTGTTATAATTACTTTTGTTTAACTATTTAAACTTGAACTTTAATTAATATATTTCCATATTGCTCTTAACGATACATTCTGAGATACCACCTGTTTATATGAAGCTTCCGCTATTACTTTATTTATTTAAGGAAATGTTTACCCCTCACAGCGGTCTTCGATCCATATGGGACATGATTGGGGCTAAGTGTTGTTATCTATGTTGAAAAATTTTAATTAGCCCTAATATCACGCCTTAACTCCAGTTTCACTTCTAGGGGCGTGACAAGCTGGTATCAGAGCAATTACTGGTTTTCTAGATTTAAAAACAAGTAGAAACTAAGACGTGTGAGGATTGAATTCATTTTTGGGTATCTTAGCTTTTGTAGATTTTATAGTTTGTTTGCTAGATTGAGTCCCATAGGACTAATGTTTATTATGTTTCAGAATGGCTTCTCAAAATTTACGCTCAAACAATAGCAACCTAGAGAGTAGCAATGCCAATGCAAATGCTAATGAGAATGCCAATGCCAACGTACATATTGAGAATACTATGGAAGGAAAATTCAATCAGTTAATGCAAGCTTTCGTCACTTCTCAAGAATCACAATCCAAGATGATAGAAGTAATGCAGAAGCAAGCTCAACCTACGCAGATTATCATGCCAGCCAGGGCACTTGACCCGAATGATCTATTCTATAAGTTCAAGAAGAGGGTACCGCCTAAGTTTTTCGAAAATGAAGACCCACTCGATGCAGATGAGTGGATAGTTCAGTTGGAAAAGATCTTTGAGGTCTTTCGATGTACTGGGAAGGAAAGGATTCAGTTGGCTGCTTATATGTTTCGGGGCACGGCAGAGATGTGGTGGAGGTCAATCAAGACTCCCTTTGATACTGTGGAGGATGAGACTGCGTGGGAGTCATTCAGCAAACTTTTTCGTGCTAAGTATATTCTGCCACACATTACAGCACTCAAGATTGCTGAATTCTAGACCCTTAAGCAGGGAGAGAATTCGGTGTAGGTTTATGAGCAGCAATTTACGAACCTATCTAGGTTTGCACCATCTTTGGTGAAGACAGAAGAAGATAAGGTCATGAGATTCATCCGGGGACTGAACCCCAACATCAAGGAGATGGTGACTAGTGTGACTTTGGCCACCTATGAGGAGAATCTTAAGAGGGCCTATTAGGCTGAAGAATCCATCAAGGAAAAGGCTATCTACAATCAGAGCCTTAGAGTGGCTCAGACTCAGGGCAGAAATCAAGGTGCAGGTTATCAACAGCGACAGTATCAGCAACAGGCCAAGAGGCCTAAACCAGATCAGGCACGAAGGGTAGAGTGTTTCCACTGTGGTGGGAACCACCCATCAGCAAAGTGCAGGAAGTTAACAGGGGCATGTTTTGAGTGTGGTCTGCAGGGCCACCAGGTTAAGGACTGCCCTAGGAAACAAGGTCAGGGTGTGAGGAATGTAGCTCCTCGACCACCGATCGCAGCACAGCCTTTGAGACAAGCACCACCTAACGGGCCCCAGCAACCTAATCAGCAACAGCCTAGGGCACCGCAGCAGCAGCAACAATAGTATAGACTTGCAGGACCTCAACAGAATCGAGGACACCAGAGGCCCCAGGGGCAACAGCAAGGGCAGCAACAAAGGTATCAACAGAGGCGTCAGCAGCAGGGTAGGCTTAATGCCTTGGATATATAGGAAGGAGAGGAAGCAAGTGGAGTGGTGGAAGGTTCACTCTCTATCTCAGATGTACCAGCTAGAGTCTTATTTGATTCTGGTTCCACGCATTCTTTTGTTTCTCCTATATTTGCTGCATGCTTGGTGGGAGAAGTAGCTCCATTGTATTGCGTTTTACTTGTTAGTACTCCCTTAGGGAAGACTGTGCAGTGTGAGTCCTATTATCCAGCATGCAAAATACAAGTAGGAACCTTTATCCTATCTGCAGATTTAATCATCCTAGGGATGGATGATTTCGATGTGATTTTGGGGATGGACTGGTTGTCTACCTATAGAGCAGTCATGGATTGCTTCAACAAGACCGTCAGATTGCAAGTGCTAGGTAACAGTGTTGAGATTGTTGGAGAAAGGAAGTGCAGGACCACTAGTGTCATTTCAGCCTTAAGGGCACATAGAATGATCAAGAGTGGTTGTGAAGGATATTTGGCATTTATCACGGAGGATAAATTGTCCAAAGCGGTGGAGGATATTCCAGTGGTTTGTGAGTTCCCGGATGTCTTTCCGGAGGAGATACCTGGACTACCACCCATTCGAGAGATAGATTTCATGATAGAGCTAGTGCCAGGGATGGCACCGATCTCGAAAGCTCCTTATCGTATGGCTCCAGCAGAGTTGAAAGAGTTGAAATTTCAGTTACAGGACCTCTTGGACAAAGAATTCATGAGACCGAGTGTATCACCATGGGGTGCACCGGTTTTATTTATGAAAAAGAAGGATGGTTCGATGCGTATGTGCATAGACTACAGGCAGTTGAATCAAACTACAATTAAGAACAAGTATCCGTTGCCCAGGATAGATGAGTTGTTCGATCAGCTGCAGGGAGCACAACACTTTTCAAAGATTGATTTGAGGTCAGGCTACCATCAGTTGCGAGTCAGAGATCAGGTTATACAGAAAACAGCCTTCAGGACTATATATGGCCATTATGAATTCTTGGTGATGCCATTTGGGTTAACCAATGCACCGAGTGTATTCATGGCTTTGATGAACAAGATCTTTGCACCATGCTTAGATCAGTTCACTGTCGTATTCATAGATGATGTTTTAGTCTATTCGAAGTCCGGAGATGAGCACGCAGAGCATTTGAGAGCTTCATTGCAGATCTTGAGAGAGAATCAGCTCTATGCCAAGCTGAACAAGTGTGAGTTTTGGCTTGAACAAGTGTCTTTTCTTGGACACATCATCTCTAAGGAAGGTTTAGCAGTCGATCCAGCGAAGATTGAAGCAGTTGTTAGTTGGCAGAGTCCGAAGACAGTGGCACAAGTCAGGAGTTTTCTGGGTTTAGCAGGTTATTACAGAAGATTTGTGAAGGGATTCTCCAGTATAGCAGCTCCATTGACTAAATTGACAAGGAAAGATGTTCCTTTTGTGTGGACAGAGCAGTGTGAGACCAACTTTCAAGAGTTGAAGACCAGATTGACCACAGCTCCTATTCTTACTTTACCTACGGGAACTGGTGGGTTTGTGATTTTTACAGATGCTTCGGGTATTGGATTGGGTTGCGTACTCATGCAGGAAGGAAAAGTAGTGGCCTACGGGTCCAGACAGTTGAAAGAACACGAGAAGAGGTACGCTACCCATGATTTAGAACTTGCAGCAGTGGTGATGGCATTGAAGATGTGGAGACATTACCTGTATGGTGAGAAATTCGAAGTTCATTCGGATCACAGGAGTCTTCAATATTTGTTTGGGCAGAAGGATTTGAACATGAGGCAGACTAGATGGATGGAGTACATCAAAGACTACGACTTTCCAATAAAGTATCATCCAGGGAAAGCAAATGTAGTGGCAGATGCACTGAGCAGAAAGACATCGTCTATTGGATGTTTGCAGATAGAGTGGGCTTTGACAGAAGTGTTCAGAGATTTGGATGTAGAATTCCGACCTCATACCGAGAAAGTGATGATTGCAAATATGCACACTTGGGAACCGGAGATTTTGGGCAGAATCAAGAACAATCAAAGAGAAGATCCAAAGCTAGTCAGGTTGATAGACAACATAGCAGACAGACTAGAGTTTAGACTCGTGGAGGGTGTGTTGTATTGTCAGGATAAATTGTGTGTACCAAGCGTACATGATTTGAGAAACGAGATTATGGTGGAGGCACATCATTCTCGTTATGCCATCCACCCAGGGAGCACCAAAATATACCAAAACTTGAAGAGCTTCTATTGGTGGAATAACATGAAGAAAGAGATTACAGGTTTTGTTTCGAGGTGTTTAGTGAGCCAACAAGTAAAGGCTGAGCACTAGAGACCTCTAGGGTTACTTCAACCATTGGAAACACTGGGATGGAAGTGGGAGCATATCACCATGGACTTCGTTACAGGGTTACCACCCACGAAAGACCATGACAGCATTTGGGTGATTGTCGATAGACTCACAAAGTCAGCACACTTCATTCCGATGAAGATGAGGGGATCCATGGAAGTTTTGGCACGCAAATACATTAATGACATAGTCAGATTGCATGGAGTTCCAGATTCAATTGTGTCGGACAGAGACATGAGGTTTGTGGACAGATTTTGGGTTGGTTTGCAAGCAGCCTTGGGTACTACATTGAATTTCAGCACTGTGTATCACCCTCAGACCGATGGACAGACTGAGAGGACGAACCAGACTATGGAGGATATGTTGCGGGCATGTGTTCTAGACTTCGGGAAAGATTGGGAGAAGAGTCTTCCTTTGTGTGAATTTGCCTACAACAACAGCTATCACTTTAGTATCGAGATGGCACCGTTCGAAGCCTTGTACGGGCGGAAGTGCAAGAGCCCAATTTGTTGGGAAGAGATTGGTGTTCGGAGTTTTCATGGACCTTCGATCATCAACAATACCAGTGAGAAGGTGAAGCAGATTGTTGACAGAATAAAGATTGCAAGAAACCGCCAGAAGATTTACGCTGACCTCAAGAGGAGAGATTTAGAGTTCAAAGTCGGAGACAAGGTGTTTCTCAAAGTCTCACCGACTAGAGGAACTATGAGGTTTGGGCAGAAAGGCAAGTTAGCTCGGAGATTTATCAGACCGTTTGAGATTGATATGGGTGTGGGGGAAGTGGCTTACAGACTGATCTTGCTAGCAAAGTTATCGGGAGTTCACATAGTTTTTCACGTTTCCATGCTGAGGAGATATGTACCGGACCCTACACACGTACTACATCATGAGCCGTTAGATGTCCAGCCAGATGCTACGTTCGTTGAAAAGCCGAGGGAGATCATAGATACCAAGGAACAAGTGTTGAGGACTAGGACCATTCATTGGGTCAAGGTACAATGGGAACATCACAGTCTGGGAGAAGCTACTTGGGAACTCAGGGATTAAATCAAGGAAAAGTATCCAGACTTATTGCCAGAGCTGTGTTAGAGTTTGGTTATAGATTTGGAGGACCAAATAGCCCAAGGGGGGGGGGGGATGTAACATCCCGACCCATAGCCTAAATTATTTTAATTAATTATGTGTTTAGTTAGTAAGCTCGTTTAGAGTCTTAGTGAGTCGGGTTTGACGTGTGGATCACGCGTGCGAAGCCTTGCGTGAGTCCGAGTGCGTTTGGGCAGTGTAGGGGGTTGGTTTGCAAATTGGGGGAGTTTTAGGGGCTTTTCCGAGATTTTGAGTTTTTAGGGATTTGGGTGCATCGGGTAGATCGCATCATTTCTTGAACATTTGTCTTCTGTTGCGTTTCGATTCGATGCACGGAAGAGGCCTAAATAATCATGAGTAGCCAAACAAGGACTTAAACCATATTTCTCTTTTTTCCAAACCTAATATAAGCCAACCCATTCATTCCATTCGTTTCTCTCTTCCTCCTCACTATGCATCTCCAACTCCTCTTCCTCCAAGCTACCTCCTTACCGTCGACCACCACCGGAGCTCCCATTTCGCCGGCCAACACTCGTTTCTTCTTCCTCAAGCTCTCCTAAGCTCAACCATCCTCTTTTCTAAGGTTTCCATTGACAACCCACTTAGAGGTAAGCTTCCCAAGCTTTTAGGTCTAGTACTTCTTCTTCCATTTTCTTAGAAATGGTTTAGGGAAACTCATCTACACCTATTACATTCATTTTGTAGAAGAGATTTTGGGAATGAGAGAGGTTTCCCCCATTTTGAGCTCTAAAGAGGGATTTTCCCTATTTCCCTTGGTTTTCCTTTAGCTCTCCATCAAGGCAAGTTAATATATATTTATTATGTTTTGACATGTTTGTTTCTTCCTTGATTTCTTGCTCATTATGATCTAGATGAACCATTGCTCAACTTGTTTTGGTTTATAGATGAAAACATGATAATGTGACCTAAATGGTTAATGAAATGGATTGGACTTTAAATGCTTAGATGGACTTGATCTTTGGTTTTCAAATGGATGGGTTTTTACCTCCATATGTGTTGGTTTTGGACCAGAGACTTGAAATGGGTTTCTCCCCATTTTTCTCTCCAGAAATAGATCTATAATCTGTTTTCGCAGAGCCTTCGGTCGACTTGCCAGGTGGCTCGGTCGACCGAGCAAATAGGGTCAGGCGCCCAAACTGTTCACTCATTTTGGGTTACAACCCACGGTCGACTGAAAACATGGGCGGTGGACCTTTCGGTCGACCGACTCCTCTGTGAAAGGGGTCGACCGGGTTGGGCCCAGGTCGACCCGGCCTACTGCAGAACTACTTTTAAGGGTCATTTTACCCTTATTTCGATTGGACTTAGGTGGAACCTCGGCTACCTTTTTGGACTCATTGGACTATATGTGAGGATGTCTTGAGCCGTTGTCTTTCACGGTTAATCCGGTTGTATCGGGTTACAACCTACTTCAATCTCGAATGGTACGGGACAACGGGATATCCCTCTATATCTATGCACGAAGATTGTCTCGTTTGGGTATCGCGGACCCTATTCCTTTCGTTGACTGAGTTAGGTTGTATGATGCTTCGGATTTAACCTTTGTACCTAGGTTGGATTGTTTATTGCTTCTGGTTTCGAATTGTACCATTCGATACTTATCTACATGCTTTATACATGTTCTTTAGATTATTTAATGAACTTAGGTGTTGAACCTAGGATTCCCTTTAATGTTCTGTTTGTCCTAATGATTGATGGAAGTGTTGTGGCTAGGCGGCTTTGATCGTAAAAGCTTGATGAGGACTACTTATGGCATTGATATCGACTTGTTATTGAAGAAGCTTGCTTGTACTGTCTTGATCTTGATTTGATAAATGAAAAGTAGTCTCTCCTAGATTAATGGATCTTGTTCACACAAGAAAGCCTAGTCCCTCACTATTGTTGTCTAGAAATCCTTGTGTCAGGCACCACTTAGCTGTATATCGCCCAACACAGATGGGGCACCATCTGTGTGAGGACCTTAATGAACGTCTGCGCAGTACAACTTGTTACTTGATATCTTGCTTGTTTGCCGGGTCATTCCCGTGCCTTGTTACCGAGTTTACACTCGTGCCTTGTTGCCAGGTTTTTAACCTTGTGCCTTGTTGCCAGGTATATCCCGTGCCTTGGTTTTTCCCACCACAACTCAATACGAGTATGGGAGGGCAATATCCCGTGGTAATTAGCTTATGTGGACCGCCTATCTTGTTAGATGTTTATGTTAGATTGATTATGGTTCGAATGCTATGCATTGCCTATGTTCATAATGCTACGCATTTCATATGATCTGGTCTCATGTCTACTCTCTTTCGTTTTACATATCTTGATGATATATATATATATATATATTGCTTGCCGACCGTCGTGTTTAATGATGCTACTCTTGGTGCATAGGTACCGAGCCCTTCTACCTCGAGGAGGAGACGACGGAGACGATTCAGACGGATCAGTCTGATGACCTCCTAGATTACAGTACGGACGGCGTTGTATAGCCGTATCGACCCCGTACACGAGCGCTTCGTGACTATGGATAGATTCATCTTTTGATTTATTTTGGGTTATTCCATTTTGGTTAGGCCCAGGTTTTGATGTGGCCTTTCATTGTTATAATTACTTTTGTTTAACTATTTAAACTTGAACTTTAATTAATATATTTCCATATTGCTCTTAACGATACATTCTAAGATACCACCTATTTATATGAAGCTTCCGCTATTACTTTATTTATTTAAGGAAATGTTTATACCTCACAGCAGTCTTCGATCCATATGGGACACGATTGGGGCTAAGTGTTGTTATCTATGTTGGAAAATTTTAATTAGCCCTAATCTCACACCTTAACCCCAGTTTCACTTCTGGGGGCGTGGCACCGTCTGCCATTACTGATGAGGTACACCCCTCTTTGTCTCTCTTCTGAAACCCATGATCTCTCTCTCTCTCTCTCTCTCTCTCTCTCTCTCTCTCTCTCTCTCTCTCTCCGCCCCGCAACATACCATCAACCCCCCTCTTTCTTGCACTGCAGCTGCTCGAACCAATTTCCCTAAAACACCATTTACATATCCACTCAGTCATGGATCCCTGGCATGTTTTGAAATCATGGACAAGGTATTACAAGGTGCTTACGTATATCATTTTTCATAAAATTTTGTCCACATTCAGGAAGTTGCCCATGTCAGGAAAGGTATTTCAATGGAAGTACTTGTGAATCCATTTACAACTTTCATTATTTCAAACAGGCCCTTTGAATATCACAAACTGATCAGCTAAGAAATTCATTAAAATCTTAGCTCGAATTGGTACTTTAGTCTCTACTCATTTACAACGTCCAAAGTTAGTACCAGATTCAGGGATTGTAATCTCTAGGTCAGTGGCAAGTTGGAGGGGCCTTGGAGGTTCTACATCCACATTGAGATAAAATGTTTATTCATCTTGCCATTTATCCAATGGATAGGTGTGACTCAAGTGCAGCTTGAGGCCTGAGATGGACACAGAGCCGGCCCTGGGCTAAAGCCAGGAAGCCGCCACTTTAGGCCCCCAATTTTTGTCCATTTTTGGGGGCCCCAAATTTCTTTAGCCCATATAATATATAGGTTTGTAAAAAAAAAAAAAAAGGGCCACCCAAGACATGAGAAAGGGCCCAATTTCTAAACAGCCCATTACAAAAGGGTTCTAAATTAATGATTTTGTGTTATATTTAAAAGTAAAAAAATGAAGAAAAAAGAGTATGAGACTTTGGGAATTGGAAAATATTAGGTCAGCTATTATAGAGTAGTTTTGGATGCCGATTCACTTTCGACTTCGGAGATCAAATACACACACTCTCTCTCCCTCCCCCTCTCTCTCTCCTTATTCACAATCAAAACCGGGTGTCCTTATTCCCAATTAAAATTGGGTTTTTGGACTGCAAAACCATTTTCAACTTTCCGTTTATGTGTTTCACCGCTTTGTACCGACGAGCCAGGAAGAGAATCAGGGGATTGAACATTCTCTCCTTTCCAAGTTTCAAAGGATATTTTAAAAATGAGCCATTATTTTTTTTTATCTGTTCTTTTAATCTTTTTTATTTTTAAGGGGACAAGACTATTGATTAAAATATTTTTTTTATTATATAAAAATTTGTTGTATACATAAACTCAATATAAAAATAAAATGATAAGAAAAGGTACCACTAAGTTTAACCATAATATCAATTGAATCAAATGATTTTTCTATATATTAAATTTTGGTAATGATTAATTTATGACCCATTTTTCTAAGCTAATTTTCGTATACAATATATAAAAGGGGGCCCCCTTTGAAATCTTTGCTTTAGGCTCCAAAAATCTCAGGGCCGGCGCTGGATGGACAATTTAAAATCTTAACTGGGCCTTGAAAATCTGTCCAACCATTCCATATTTTAACATTCAAACAAATGGCTAGGATTCTTCAATCGAAATGAATCATGTAAGACTTGAGAACTCCAAGCTATAGCTCACCAGATGGATGTTATAGTTAATAATTAGACATCTTCTATTAGTAAAAGGTAGATTCATGTACCAAAACCCTCCCACCAGTATTACCTCTTGTAAGATTACATTGTAGATATTTGAGTTGCTTACTTCCATTAATTTCTTACATTAACAGGTCTTCAGTCTGAGCAGAGTCATCTATGAGCATCCAGAGAATATGGGAGATGTCATCAACAGACAATAGTGAAGGGTCAAAGGCCATCTATCAGGCCAACCAACACAGATCTGGGCCTCTTCAATGCTCCATCTTAGGCAAGGAAATGGAGAGTTCTTTGCAAGACTAATGAAAACTAAATCAATAATTTTGAGTAAAAGGAATTTGAATAAAGGGTAGATGGTTGATTATGTGACATGTGACATGTTTCTCTACTCATTTGTTTTTATGTGACATGTTTCCGGAGGTGTTTTAAGTTGAGGACGGCAAACTGTCATAACCTGCATTCATTTGAATAGCAATTTCATAAAATTGGATAATATGCACCTCATTCAGCCATTTATATAGTTTTAGAAAAATTGGTGATTGAAATTATATAATTGGATTACATGGAACACATTCAGCCATCTATACAGGAGTTTCAAAATTTTGAATAACATGGAACCCATTCTGCCACTAGCATGTCCTCAAACATCCCCAAGTATCATTATTTAACAATGTCATTACATCAACATGTATCATCAACACTATGAAATGTATCTTCAAACACCAAGCTTGTAATGTTTACACCTGTAATTTGTCAAAATGAAAAAAAAAAAAAAAAGGATGTACCTTCAAAGCTCATGCTTCTTCGAAAGTCCTTACATCGACCTGGAACTTGTTAAACAGTCACATCCATTTTTATCAAGGAAAATTCCACACTTCCAAAAGTAGAAGTGCATCTGAGAAAAATAATTTTCAACACAAAACAAGTATTGATCTTGAGTTGTGAATTGTGATCGTTCCGTTATACTCTTGATGAAGTTAATGGACTAGCAGCTTATAAATTTCTACTTGGGTACATTATGTCTGTACTGGGAGACTTTTTACAAGTCCTTATCCTCACACACCTCTGTTCAGACAACACAAATCCCATCAGCAGTCAAGGCAACACACATAAACATGTATTCAAATACAAAACATTGTTTTATGCTGGACATACAAAATAGTAGATCCATGAATGTTACAATTCAAATGCAAGAGACAAAATTTAGCAATCATCCTCATAGCAAAACACAATAGTTCCATGTGAAGAACAAGAAAATTCAGTGTGCCAGATTGTCCTGACCAATGAAGGAAATAAAAAATGCTCCCGTTACATCTATTTCATTTCATCACTTCAAACATAATCAATTGTTTTACATATGTATCAAACTACAACCCCATCTTCGGGTCTAAAAAAAAAAACCTGCAAAATAGCAACGTGCACAAGAGGCTCCAAGCAGGAACAAAACAGGTTCCGGAATTGGCCTAGTTACATTTTAAAACACATCTAACCCACAACAACATGCCCAAAACAAAAGTACAGTTAGAATAAAATTTCTAAAAGTCTGCCTTCCAAAATTGAATCTTTGATTTCTTTGAGAACGAGAATGAGCTTTTTCTCTATTCATGTCCTCCATCCATTCGTTGCTCTTGTGAGTTGGTATTAACTGCAAGAAGATGAAAAGTGAGAAGGGGAAACATGCCATCTATCTATTGGTGGTCATTTAGAATTGTATTAAATAAAATAGATCAAGACATAAATTACCACAGACACAATCAAATAGCCTATCTGATCCAAAAACAAAGAAGCAGATCACTATCGGTTAAAAAAAAAAGAAGAAACAAAACCTTCTTCCATTCTGAAATCAAGATAAATCATTGTCCTTAAAATCAAGATAAATCCTGTGTGGGGAGATTTCCGGAACACAGGATCAAGCTAATCACAACCATCAGATGGGACTAAGCACTCTCACGTGCCATCCGCGTGCCATCCACGTGGCACCAGACTCACCTCGGCTAGCAGGGCAGAGGCCTCGGCCGAAGTCAAGCAGCTCCGGGCCGCTAGCGCCGAGCTCGGCTACCCGTGTGCCCATCTCGGCTGAGAGCTCCACCTCGGCTGAAGGAGCCGGGACGAAAGCCGAAGCACGAAAGAGCCTCCACGCGCACCCCTCATCCCCCACGTCATCAGGCACGTGGAGGAATAGGGGCACGAGCTAGTGAGATAGATGCGACATCCAGCCGTTCACAATCTTCTCTAGATCCCTGATAAGGCGGCATCCAGCGGCTGAAGCCACATCAGGGCGAGGCCCGAGGGCGGACCCGATGGTACCCCAACCGTCAAAGGCGTCCAACACGATCTGGCCCAACGTGACGCGCATTTAATGCAACGTGGGCTGACCCGACTGGCATTAAATGCAGAGTGGGCTGGATTGGACCGCATTAATTGCAACGTGGGCTGATCATGACTTACCAGTCGAATCATGAGACCCATGCTAAGATATCGTCCAAAATATCTTCCTAATCGTCTATAAATAGAGCGGCATTTCACATGTAAGGTACGCATAATACAACCCACAGAGCTGTTACTCTGCCTCTCTTCTTCCTCTCCTTCCATTGTTCCAGTTCCTTCACTGACTTTGGCATCGGAGAGCCTTGCGCCGCCCAGGCCAGGGTCCTCTGACCGTTCGTTCTGCTCTTTCAGGCTTTCGGACGGTACCCAGTCATCACCATCGTAGGATAAGTCCTCTAAGGCTCCCCTGTTATTGTGGGTCATTATTTTATGTACCCACAATTGGCGCCGTCTGTGGAAAAGTAATATCCCAACCTTCCCAACTTTCCCAACCTCCTCAACCTCAATCTCCCAGAAGCCATGCCTCCGAAAGCTAGGAAGGGCGGAGAATCTTCGAGAACAGCGCTCGAGCTGCCAGCACCATCGGCAGACGTCCCTCCTCAGGGGCGTTCCCGAACGGTCCATGGCACGTCTGCAGGCGAGGGCCGCTTAGGCTCGCAGCTTTTCGTCGAGGTCCCCCTCCAAGAAGGACTCGAGACCTCGTTCTCAGCAGACGAAGTTACGCCACCCCGACGCAACGAGCGTCGGCATGAGCATTCCCGCAAAGGTAAGGCTGTTGCCGTGGAAGAAGCGCGTCGAGTTCAACCTCCTGCCACTGGAGGAGACGTCGCAGCTCAAAATGCTCTCCTCCAGAAGCAGGAGCGGCTGATCCGCGAGCTCCAGCAGCAACTGAAAGCAGTGCAAAACTGCCTCGTTGAGGCAAGTCTTTGATCCTCAAGGAAAGAAGAAGGACGCCCCCAGCAGGGCAGCCCAGCCTCCTCGCGAAGATCTCAGAAACCATCTGGACCACAAGTGGAGCCAGATCCATGACGAAGGCTCTAGCAACAGCCGAAGTCATCATAGCCGCGATGGCCAAGCCCATAGCCATCACAGCCCGAACCACTCCAAGCGAAAGTCAAGAGCCCAGACTCCGGAAAAGGACGACGAGCAAGAGCGATTTGACAAGCGCGTCAGGTTGGCTCTTCAGCGCAACCTGGACGTGCGGGACCAGAAGCAGATCTGTGGCCATACTGATCTAGGGGCCTCGCTCTTCACGAGGGACATCGAGCGCACCCCCTTGCCCAAAAGGTTCTCCGTCCCGCGGTTCGTCCCCTAAGACGGACTGTCCGACCCATCCGCCCACCTCCGTCACTTTTCCCAGAAGATGTCCATCTGGGGAAACGAGGGTCACCTTAACTGCAAAATCTTCTCCTCCAGTTTGGGTGACCTCCCTCTGAAGTGGTTTTGCGCCCTCCCAGAGGAGTCGATTTCGAGCTGGAAGGAGCTCCAGCTCTCCTTTCTGAAGAAGTTCCAAGCTTGCAGCACCGTCCCCAAGAAAGAAGGGGACCTTCTCGCCCTGAGAATGAAGCAGGGTGAGACCCTCGCCAAGTTCGTCCGACGATTCTGGGCGGTTTACAGCCAGATCGAGGGCACTAGGGAAGAGATAGCGATCTACGCCTTCCAACATGCCCTGATCCCCGGCCACGACCTCCGGAAAGACTTGGTCGGAGACCCCCCAGAATCCATGCCAGAGCTGATGTCCCGGATAAAGCGCTTTGTCGCCCGAGAGGAAGATGAAATCCAGGCCCGGGAAGAGGACGGAAGACCGGAGCCCGAGCAGAAGAGCAACCAGCCTCGGCAGAGAGGCGGGGGGCCCTTTCAGAAGCGAGAGCCCAAGCAGGCCTGGTCCACCAGTTCGGCGAAGCCTACATCGTCCCGATCGGGGGGCGCCTGGAGGCCCAGACCTCCCACCAGCGCCGGTCAGGGCGTCAACGTCATCTTCAAGGAGCCGACATACCGTATCCTGAGCAAAATAAAGACTAAGCCGTTCTTCCAGTGGCCTCCGCCCTTGAAGAATGAGCCCACCACCGGCAGCCGAAGCAAGCTCTACTGCTCCTACCATAGGGGTAAGGGGCACAAGACCGAGGACTGCAATTCTCTGAAGTGGTACCTGGAGAAGCTAGCCAGCGAAGGCCACATTCCAGAGTTCGTCAAGGCAGATGATGCCGGCGGTAGCGAGGGCCGAGTTCACCAGAGCGCGGCTCGGGAGCCAGACATCGAGGAGTCCGAGAAGATCATTAACGTGATCCATCTGGCGTCCTTAGTCCCTTCTCCCTCGTCTCGTGGAGGCTCGCAGGCCCGCGCCGAGGCCAGGCGAGCGTCGCACGGGAAGGAAGTGATGAAAGCCGAGCTCGCACCGGCATCCAAGAGAGCCCGCCGCGACCGTCCCGCTATCTCGTTCTCAGGTAAGGATCTAGAGGGAATCCAGCTCCCTCACAATGACCCCCTGCTCCTCACGATGAAGCTGAGAGACTTCACCGTGAAGAGGATCCTCGTCGACTCTGGCAGCTCTTCCGAGGTCCTCTACTACAACTGCTTCAAGAAGATGAACCTCTCGGAAGCAGACCTCACGGAGGTCCGTGCACCCCTACTAGGGTTGTCAGCCACGCCAGTCTATCCCAAGGGTAGGATCACCTTGGAGACCCGAGTCGGCGGAGCCTCCGTGTTGGCCGACTTCCTGGTCGTGGACGCCCCTTCTCCCTACAACGTCATCTTGGGCAGAACGCGGCTCCACAAGTTGGAAGCAGTCCCTTCTTCCCTCCACCAGAAGCTGAAGTTCATCCTCGAGAACAAGGAAGGCAAGATGGAAGTGGTCACAGTGGAGGGAGACCAGCAGCAGGCCAAGCAGTGCATGCTGGCCGCGGTCCCGGCAGTGAGAGAGCCAGAGCGTGTCAACCTCGCCGAATTCGAGAAAGGCCTAGACGAAATCGGCCGAGATCCCGAGAAGAAAAGCATCGAGGACCTGGCCGAGGTCAGGCTGAACTCGGCAGACCCAGCTAGATTCTTCCTGATCGGCACCCAGCTGCCCGACGAAGAAAGAACCGAGCTCTCAAGGTTCCTGATGCAGAACGTCGACGTCTTTGCTTGGAGCCCAAGCGAAATGCCTGGGGTTGACCCTGAGGTCATGTGCCACAAGTTAAATGTGGACCCCGGCCACAAGCCAGTAGTGCAGAGGGCCCGGAGGACAGGGCTGCAGCAGACAGATGCGGTCGTCGAAGAGGTCGACAACCTGCTGAAGGCAGGAGCCATCCGGGAAGTCCAGTACCCGGTTTGGCTGGCCAACACGGTGGTGGTCAAGAAGAAAACTGGAAAATGGAGGGTGTGCGTGGACTTCACGGACTTGAACAGGGCCTGCCCTAAAGACAGTTTCCCCCTTCCAAAAATTGACCAACTGATCGACGCCACCGCTGGTCACGACCGAAAGAGCTTCCTCGATGCCTACAGAGGCTACCACCAGATTCTGCTATTCGAGCCTGACGAGCAGAAAACGTCATTCATAACCCCCCGCGGCACTTACTGCTACAAGGTGATGCCCTTCGGGCTAAAGAACGCGGGGGCAACCTATCAGCGCCTCGTGACAAAGATGTTCCAGGCTCAGCTCGGCCGAACAGTAGAGGTGTACATCGACGACATGGTCGTCAAATCAGTGCACTCCAGCGACCACCTGGCGGATCTTGGCCAAGTCTTCGACATCCTTCGCGCGTACAAGCTAAGCTAAACGCTTCCAAGTGCGCCTTCGGCGTAGCCTCTGGCAAGTTCCTTGGCAGCTTGGTCACACGGAGGGGGATAGAGGCTAATCCGGACCAGATCACCGCAATCCAGGGCATTCAGAGCCCCTCTACCACGAAAGAAGTCCAGAAGCTTACGGGAATGGCTGCAGCACTCAATCGCTTCATCAGCCGGTCATCAGATAAGTGCAGGCCTTTCTTTCAGCTTCTAAAGAAAAATTTGAAATTCCAGTGGACCCCGGAGTGCGACCAGGCATTGGCCGCGCTCAAAACTTATTTGATGTCACCACCCTTACTCTCCACCCCAACTCTGGGGGAGATTTTGTATTTATATCTTGCGGTCTCGGATCACGCAGTGAGCTCCGTCCTCATCAGGGAGGACGAGGGAATTCAAAAACTGATCTACTATACGAGCAAGACCCTGCTCGATGCCGAGACCAGGTACCTTTTGTTGGAGAAGCTTGCGTTGGCCCTCGTCAGTGCCTCCCGCAAGCTCTCCCATTATTTCCAATCCCACACCATTGTGGTGATCACGGAACACCCACTCCGTTCAATATTCAAGAAGGCTGACTTTTCAGGGCGAATATCAAAGTGGGCAGTTGAACTGGGGCAGTATGATATACAGTACCGTCCCCGAACTGCGATCAAAGCCCAAATTCTGGCAGACTTCATCGTTGAGTTCGTCTCGCCCAATTCAGCTCCGACCCAGCCCGGCACGGCACTGGGGGGCACAGGGCACGAGCCAGAACTGACTGAGGTCGAACAGCCTCCCACCTCGGCATGGAAGATCTTTGTCGACGGGTCATCCACCTCCAAGAGAGCTGGTGTCGGCATAGTCCTCCAATCGCCAGAGGGTCTGGTCATAGAGCAGGCTTTCACCCTGGACTTCAAAGCGATAAACAATAAGGCAGAGTATGAAGCGCTCATAGCAGGGTTGAACAGTGCCCAAATCCTCGGAGCCCAACACCTGGTGATCTTCAGCGATTCTCAACTGGTAACGAGCCAGCTCGCCGGAGGCTACCAGGCCAGGGACGACAGGATGGCGGCCTACTTAGCCCTTGCGAAAAAATTGCTGTCTCATTTCCAGAAAGCCGAGGTCAGACAAATATCCCGAGATACCAACACGTACGCAAATGCGCTTGCGAACCTGGCCTCCGCCGTCGAAGCAGGGAAGAAAAGGACCATCGAGGTTGGGTCAGTATCAAGGTCAAGCTTGGAACTCCATTCATCTAGGCTTGTCCTCTGTGCTGATCTCGGCCCAAGCTGGATGGATCCAATCGTCGGCTACTTGAAGGATGACCAGCTCCCTGAGGACAAGACTGAAGCTCACCGGATCAAACTCAAGGCAGCTCGATTCTGGCTCTCTCCCGAAGGCAAACTCTACAGGAAATCCTTTACAGGTCCATACCTCCAGTGCGTCCATCCGAGCAAAGTGGACGACTTCCTGTATGAGATCCACGAAGGAATCTGCGGCAGTCACATAGGAGGTCGATCACTGGCCTACAGAGCAATAAGCCAGGGTTACTGGTGGCCCTACATGCAAAAGGACGCGCAGGTGTACGCCAGAAAATGCGAGAAGTGCCAGAAGTTCTCCCACTCTCTCCACCAGCCAGCACAAGATCTGAGTCCCCTCACTAGCCCATGGCCCTTCGCCCAATGGGGCCTGGACATTGTGGGGCCTCTTCACCGAGCTCCAGGAAACAAGAGATGGCTAATAGTCGCTACGGACTACTTCACAAAATGGATAGAGGCTGAACCGTTGTCCTCAATCACGGACCGGGACTCCAGGAACTTCGTTTGGAAAAACATCCTAACGAGGTTCGGCATCCCCAGGACCCTGATTTCGGACAACGGGACTCAGTTCGATTCCAAGTCCTTCAGAGACTTCTGCCAAGAGCATGGTATCAGAAACCATTACTCCACCCCGGCATATCCACAGAGTAATGGCCAGGCAGAAATCTCTAACAAAGTGATCCTGGACGGCCTGAAGAAGCGACTGGACAAGGCAAAGGGAAGATGGACAGAGGAGCTTCCGAGCGTGCTATGGGCGTACAGAACAACTCCAAGGAGGTCCACCTCAGTGACACCTTTCTCTCTGGCCTACGGGATGGAGGCGGTCATTCCTTTAGAGATCGGCCTTCCCACCCTGAGGACAGAGCTGGTCGACCAAGGCCGAAATGACACGAACCTGGCAATGGAGCTGGAGCTTGCAGACGAGCGACGAGAAGCAGCAGCCTTGCGGCTGACTGACTATCAGCAGCGGTTAGCCAGGGCATACAATCAGAATGTCAGAGAAAGAAGATTCTCCGTGGGAGAGCTGGTTCTAAAGAAAGCCCTGCCAGTTGACAGAGAGCCAAACGAAGGGAAGTTGGCTCCGAACTGGCATGGCCCATTCAGGGTGGTCTCACTAGCAGGGAAATCAGCCTACAAGCTTGAAGACTTAGAAGGCAAGCCATTGCCGAGACCGTGGAATGCATCCCACCTAAAGAAATTCTATTTCTAAAGATGTAATGAATCCCGAATCAATGAAAGCAGCTTTTTGCCCTGTCATCAATCTGTCGTCTCTCTTTGACTGACTCCGGCAAATCCAAGGGTTCGTAGCCCTAGAAGGAGGCCTCGAGTTCGAACACTCGGCCGAATTCCTAAAGTCAGGGTTTTATCCCATTCCAAGGGTTCGTAGCCCTGGAAGGAGGCATCGAGTTCGAACACTCGGCCGAATTCCTAAAGTCAGGGTTTTATCCCATTCCAAGGGTTCGTAGCCCTGGAAGGAGGCCTCGAGTTCGAACACTCGGCCGAATTCCTAAAGTCAGGGTTTTATCCGATTCCAAGGGTTCGTAGCCCTGGAAGGAGGCCTCGAGTTCGAACACTCGGCCGAATTCCTAAAGTCAGGGTTTTATCCCATTCCAAGGGTTCGTAGCCCTGGAAGGAGGCCTCGAGTTCGAACACTCGGCCGAATTCCTAAAGTCCGGGTTTATACACCCCTCAAAGACCGTTGCCGAACTCATGCTCACATAGCCGAGACCAGCGGTATTCTGGATCCACCTCGGCGCACAAGCAGTTCATCCCGGCCAAAGCCAGCCATTTCGGCCAAAGATAGTTTTTAAGAAAGAACTATGCAAGCACTGAAGCACGAAAAGGCAGCACAAAAACTCAAATATTCCAAGACAGTGCAAGTAAAGTAAAAGAGAAGACAAAAAGCATTGCACACAATTCAAGTGATCGCAAAATTCTTCCTTTTTATTCATTGCAAACTGCTTCATTACAAGAGTTACAGAACAGAAAAGAAAAATACAGGAAGGAGGATCGCAGTCCTCTAAAAACAGAAAATAAAGTGAGACTGGGAGACTCTGATCTTCACCGACTCTTCAGGCTGCAGGCTCGAAGACGCCGGATCGTTGCCTGGAGGTTCTAAGGGATCCTGAATTTCACAGAGCTCTATAATACGCTGTGGTTGGTCAGACCAAAGCATTCAGGATCCCCTCCAGTTCGGAGGCCCTGGACCTCGCTGAGCTCTTCAACACCCTCCGGTCAGTGAGACCAAAATTTGAAGAAGAGCCCCCAGGTCCAGCGGGGCCATAATCCCACCCCGCGTCCGGCGGTCGCTCAAGACCGTGCTAGACGCCGAGGGCCCGACCATCCCGCAGTTGCAGAGGATTCCCCTGCAACCTGACCAGGGACGATCGGCCATGAACCCGCGTTCAGAGAGCGCGTGGTCCACGGGGAGCTCCTTCAGAGGGCGCGCAGACCACGACGGGCTTCCCCCCTTGGAGAAAGCTGTCCACAGGCGCAGGGGTTCCCCCCGGATCAAGTGCTTTTGAACGTCCACTGGACATGGTTCCTACAACTATGTGAATTATACTATCCTAAGTTCTTTCCTTTTCTTCTCCCATGGCGAGCCTACTGCCCCTACTTATAGGAAGAAGAAGGGCTCAATCTCCGAAGGAAATTAAGGGGCGAAGTCTCCCACGCGTTACATGGGACGCGCGCCTTCCTGTCTGTTGACTAGCGATTCCTATGGCGCCACGTGGAGACGTCCGCCCGTTTCCCTGATCGGCCGTATCACCGTGCTTATTGATATTTATGGTCTCAGAATACGGAAAATCGGCACAGACAGCTATGAAGACCGTTTGACTCTCTCTACCTCGAAGGTCATGCGTCACAGTAAAGACATTCAACACCATTCAATATCACAATCCAGAAAGCAAAAGAGAGAAAAATACACAAGTAAAGAAGCCCGTCTTTCATTAATAGCGGAGAGTTACAAGGGTGAAAGCAAAAGTATTACAGATGAAAGGCCAAGGGAGGTAAAAGGAGCGAGGCTATTGTGGTTTCGGCGACTCCACCAGATCGATCACCATATCTGCTGGACCAGTGGCTTCGGCCGAAACCGTGACCTTGCTTGGAGCGTCGCTGGCAGAAGGGGCTTCAACCGGTACCTCAGCCGAATCAGGAGCAGAGGAGGCCTCACCTTGGGGCACGGCCGAAGCGTCGCTGGCGACCGGGGCATCGCTCGGGGCCGGGGCAGCTGGAGCGTCGCCTGAAGCAGGAGCGACTGCAGGAGCTACGTCAGGGGCACTTTCAGCTGCAGGAGCGGAGCTCGGCTCAGGAGCCGGGTCCGAGTACTTCGGCAGGTCCCGATAGACAGGGTGGTCTTCGGGAACCCCCGCACGTCTCAGTGCGGCCAGGCATCCTTCTTCGAACAGAATGGAGGTGATCTCCTCCACCTGCTTCTCGTACAGCTCCGTGGCATGGTCCACCCCCTTTTGGAAAGCGGATTGGGCCTCGGACAGAAGGGAGGCCTTCTCCTTTTCCAGCTCGGCGTTCGCCACTTTCAGCTTCTCCCTTTCAGCACGCCCGGCCAGCACCTCCCCGCGCAGCTTCGTCCCCTCGGCCGCCGATTCAGCCTTCGATCTGGCCAGTTCCGACTCCAGCTCGGCGGTCCTCTTGTTTCTCGCCCAGACCTCGCCCTTCAAATGATTAGCTCTCGACGTGAGCTCGGCGACATCAGTCAGAGCCGACGCCAGCCGAGCAGACTCTTCAGCGCTGGCCTTCTTCAGCCCCTCCATTCCCTTCCGCTGCTCTTCCAGCTCCCTCTTCAGCTTATCCCTCTCGGACTCCAGCTGAGTGACCCGTGCAGCGTTCCTGTCACTCCGTCCCACCACGGTCAGGAGCCTCTGCACGTTCTGCAAATGGAGAAAGATGGGTCAAGCTGGGGCAGTCGAGCCAAATTACTTGAAGAAAAGCGCTGAAAACACTTACCAGAAGGTTAGCCTGAACCGCTGAGACCATCAGGCTCTCGTTGTCGAACCTCTCGTGCGTCTCCATGTCCCGCGGCAGAGCGCAAACCTTGGCGAGAGCTCCGATGACATCGGCGTTCCCCAGCAGCCGATCCTCGACGTTTAGAGGCTTGCCGGGCTGCGTTTCCATCCTCGGCCTCCATGGCGCTGGGGCAGTTCGGGGTCCGGAGGACGATCCATACCCTTGCCCCGCCGAGATGGTGAGCTCGCGGGCCATCCCACCGGTCGACTTGCTGGCCGGCACGCTCTTCTCAGCTGGTGCACTCTTCTCAGCCGGTGCACTCTTTTCAGTTGGAGCCTTGACTCCGGGGGCCCGCACAGGGGTTTTGCCCTTCGGAGGCTTTTCAGCCCCCAAGTCCTTCTCCCCCGCCTTGGACTTCTTCCTGGGCGAGGACCCCTCCTTCGAGCGATCCGGCGAGCGTCGCCGGACTCCCCCGCTCGGAGCGGAGGCAGGAGCAGAAGAAGCGCCAGCACCTCCCGAGCCCGAAGCTGAGCGGGTACTGGCGGATGATGGCGCCCCAGAGGACGAGGACCTCAGCCTGAACTTGGCCGCCACGTCCTTCACAACTGGCTCCCTTGAGCTTCCCTCCATGCCTTCTTCTCTATCAGAAGAATAAGCGTCCACAATCTGCGTCAGGTTCGGTGGCTCTGAACTAGAAGTGGATGCCTCGGCACCAGACGCAGCTCGGCTTGCAGCGGGATTGGTCAAAAGGATCCCGGCAGGCACTGCAACGGAGACGGTAGGACGATCAGGGTGCGCCTCGTCCACCTCATCTACTCCGGTTCTCCTGTAGTGACCACGATACCTCGGCGTGTAGCCGAGCAGCTTCCACGCCGACCTGGTCTCGTGCCCCTTGTACCTCTCAACCTTGTTGATGTCGTCGGGGTTCCTCCTCCAGCCTTCACTTGCAGCTCGGCGTCGCCTCGCGCCTGCCTCTGCACAACAAATAGTGAGTGTCAGCTCGGCTTCAGCGAGATCAAGCAAAGCAGGTAAGAGAAAAGGAGCGGTGTTTACTTGGGACAGTCCCGGGGCAACGTGGGTCCATCAGCCTCCTGCTCTCGCCAGCGCCAAACTCCCAGTCCCCCGACACATAGAAGAAAACTTCCTCGGCATTCTTACTCGAATCCTCCAAGGCCAGGATGAAGCCTCTTCGCTGCGGCTTCACCCGGAGATAATATTTCCCTTCCCCAGCCTTGCAGATATCGTAGGTGTCCTCGATATCGTGGACACCAAGGTCGGTCCCCAGAATCTCATTCAGTTTCGCCGTGCCCATGATGACCTTATAGCCATTAGGCATCAGCTGGCACGGGGTAAGGGACCAGCTACTGAGGCAAGCCCTAAGCAAGGGGTGCAGAGGAAATCTGACCCCGCCCTCGATCACGGAGATCAGAGGGAACGGCATCCAGCCGCAGGACCAGCGCATCGTGGCATAGTCGACGGAGTCCGCCGGTTTGAGGAGGACTCCCTCTGGAATACTGTAGGCGGCCCTAAATCTGGCTATGCCCTCTTCAGTATCTAAATCGAACCTAGGGGTGCCCATGTCTAAAAAAGGGGTGACAGCAAAAGCTAGACCCTAAAAGTCGCGAAACCCCAAAGAAAAGCTAGACAGAGGCACGAAGCAACTTACAGAGACAAAGGGGCAACTCAATAACAGGTCCGAGCACGTCCTACGGTCGTCCTCACTAGAGAAACCTCGAGCAGCAGAGCAGAAATCAAAGATGAAGGCGAAGGCGAAAAGAAATCAGAAACAAGGAAGGAAGAAGACGACCCTTTTTATGGAAAGGGGACCCTCGGCGCGCGCTGCTTTCGAAATTCGAAAGGACGGATTTCGCGATCCGCGCCCGTTCCATCAATGAGACAGCGCAACCAGTGAAGAGGCTACACGTGTAGCCGTCGATTCGCCTCCCAGGACAGATAGGGCAGAGCATTTACTGCTTCAGAAAGCTGAAACGACACCAAGCAATGATCGCCGCATCCCCAGACGAGTTTTCTAGCTTCCGACCACTAAAAGCTAGGACGCTTAAGAGGTCAAAAGCTAGGGGGCAATTGTGTGGGGAGATTTCCGAAACACAGGATCAAGCTAATCACAACCATCAGATGGGACTAAGCACTCTCACGTGCCATCCACGTGCCATCCACGTGGCACCAGACTCACCTCTGCTAGCAGGGCAGAGGCCTCGGCCGAAGTCAAGCAGCTCCGGGCCGCTAGCGCCGAGCTCGGCTACCCGTGTGCCCATCTCGGCTGAGAGCTCCACCTCGGCTGAAGGAGCCGGGACGAAAGCCGAAGCACGAAAGAGCCTCCACGCGCACCCCTCATCCCCACGTCATCAGACACGTGGAGGAATAGGGGCACGAGCTAGTGAGACAGATGCGACATCCAGCCGTTCACAATCTTCTCCAGATCCCTGATAAGGCGGCATCCAGCGGCTGAAGCCACATCAGGGCGAGGCCCGAGGGTGGACCCGATGGTACCCCAACCGTCAAAGGCGCCCAACACGATCTGGCCCAACGTGACGCGCATTTAATACAACGTGGGCTGATCCGACTGGCATTAAATGCAGAGTGGGCTGGATTGGACCGCATTAATTGCAACGTGGGCTGATCATGACTTACCAGTCGAATCATGAGACCCATGCCAAGATATCGTCCAAAATATCTTCCTAATCATCTATAAATAGAGCGGCATTTCACATGTAAGGTACGCATAATACAACCCACAGAGCTGTTACTCTGCCTCTCTTCTTCCTCTCCTTCCATTGTTCCAGTTCCTTCACTAACTTTGGCATCGGAGAGCCTTGCGCCACCCAGGCCAGGGTCCTCTGACCGTTTGTTCTGCTCTTTCAGGCTTTCGGACGGTACCCCAGTCATCACCATCGTAGGATAAGTCCTCTAAGGCTCCCCTGTTATTGTGGGTCATTATTTTCTGTACCTACAAATCCAATTTGAACTGGATTTTCTAGTTCCATCATGCTAAAAATAGAGATAGTCGACTTTGATTTGTGGGACTGGCACTATTTCATCTTTAAGATAACATAAGTTGCAGTTTAGGAGAGAGAGCCTCTCTATATATATAATGCTTCTTTTTTAGCCAATGAAAGTGTGATACATGTCATCAATGATACCCATATCCGATTCTTCCTCCTAAACATTCTCCTAAAAGGGTGAGTCTTTTATAGAATCTCTTAAAATACTAATAATTCATTGGCTATTAGATAGGGCAGAACTCCTCTTTTGAGATTAGGGAGTTTTTTAGAATTTCTCATATATATATATAATACATTTCGTTACACGTAGTTAATAGGGTTGTCAAAGGGACGGACCCGAGCCGGGCCTAAGTCAGCAAAAGTACTTGACTTTTACAGCGGACCTATAATTTTTAGGCCCTTACCCTACCTTCAAGGGCAAGGGTCGGGCCAGGCTAAAAGAAAGGAAAATTCTTTTTCTTTAAAGAAAATAAATCTTTCATATGCCACCACCTACTTCCAACTTAATGCTGACCCTCCTCCTTTGTCTAGGCTAGGGACCGGCAATGCAATGCAAAAAACATGATGGAGTTAATTTTTTTTTATTGGAAGGCTAGTGGTGGGATAAAATAATTTATATACTGTAAAACATAAAGCATATAACAAAAATTCTATAAATGATAACATATATAAAATAAATAATAGTAGTTCTTTATTAATTATCCAATCTACTTTTAGAATATATAAAAGATCAGCTAACGCATTATTATCATTGTGTAGTTGCGAATGTATCCAATTTTGTGCACAAATTAAGACTTCTATGGTCTCAGATTTTAAACAACTCCTATACCGATCATGCACTCTTCCTTCTATACTAAATACCGATTCAGAAGCAATCGTAGAAACTGGAATTACTAAAATATCACAAGCCATTCTTGAAATAATTTGATATTTTACTTAATTAACTTTCCACCAATCCAATCTATTGAAATCTATAGATTTATCCCTTGACGCCTCCAAATAACAATCTAATTCAGATTTTTCCTCTAAAATAGTTGTCTGATCATTTGTTCTTTAAACATTAAAGAATCATCTTCAAACTTAGTAACTTTTTTTTTACTAAATTAATTTTACCCATATTTGACAATGTCGTTGTAGGTGTATCATAAATCACACAATACTCTTAGAATGACCATTTCAAATACTTTATTATATTGCTCTCAATATTTATTAAAACCTTCCTCCATTTTTTAAGCCATATTTCTACAAAATATATCTTTACTATCTAACTTTTGTACCAATAAACTAAGTATTCTGATCACTTCTAGTAAAGATAATTGAATAGATAGATATATACTTCTTGAAAATCTTAAGGAATTTTTACGAAAAAACTAATTTTAAATCTTAATTCAACGGTTTTATGAAGAAAAATCATAAAATGACAAGAGAGTTGTTTGTATATTTTTTTGTGACGTAACTACCCTAGCTGATGATATCGTCAATTGGTTGATGATATGGTCAACTTCCATTGCAAATAACTATGTTGCTTAATCTTTCTCTATCTAGTGATGGAAATTTTGTGAAAACTATTGCATTTTGTCCTGGTTATCTTATTTATGTGGTCTTGGCAATCTTCCTCATGTGTGTGGATCCCATGCTTGATTTCCACTCATTTCTCGCCCCTTATTAAAGTGTATTCTCATGACTTTTGAGGGAGTGAATTTGGAGTATTAGGTATTCGATGAAATGCCAAAATGAGGATTTTCTCTCGATTTAGTCAGTGGCTTTGAGTGAGGTTGGAGGAGATGGATATGGGTCTTATTTCTCAACCCTTATTAAAGTGTATTCTCATGACTTTTGAGGGTGTGAATTTGGAGTACAAGGTGCTCAATGAAATGCCGAAATGAGGATTTTCTCTCGATTTAGTTGGTGGCTTTGAGTAAGGTTGAAGGGGATGGGTTTGGGTATGCTTTGTGAGCACAGACCTCTCTTGAAAAATACAAAAAGATATGAGAATACCCAAATCCATCCCCTTCAACCTCACTCAAAGCCACCGACTAAATCGAGAGAAAATCCTCATTTCGGCATTTCATCGAACACCTTGTACTCCAAATTCACACCCTCAATAGTCATGAGAAAACACTTTAATAAGGGGCAATAAATGAGTGGAAATCAAGCATGGGATCCACACACATGAGGAAGATTGCCAAGACCACCTAAATAAGACAACCGGGACAAAATGTAATAGTTTTCACAAACTTTCCATCACTAAGATAGTGAAAGATTAAGCAACACATAATTTTTTGCAATGTTAGTT
Organism: Litsea cubeba; assembly: GCA_012931725.1. Classification (NCBI taxonomy): domain Eukaryota; kingdom Viridiplantae; phylum Streptophyta; class Magnoliopsida; order Laurales; family Lauraceae; genus Litsea; species Litsea cubeba. Next base: position 35,264,573 of record CM022953.1, on the reverse strand, counting down.
GGCGATATCGTCAACTGGGTTGATGATATCGTCAACTGTGTTAGTTTTGTCACCAAAAAAATGTACGAACAACTCTCTTGTCATTTTATGATTTTTCTTCATAAAATCGTTGAATTAAGATTTAAAATTTTTTTTTAAATCCCAATTTTTAAAGTAGCTTCATAAAAACTCTTCAAAGATTTACATATTTAATAAACTAAGGACAAGCTGGGCCCCCTCGGGTCGGATAAATCAAGCTCTAGCTCGGCCCTCAAGATTGCGGGTTTTTCCAAATAGGACCCTGGCTTTAGGACAAAAAAAGAAACCCTCACTTTGAGGGCTTTTGCGGGCCGAGCCCCTCGTCAAAGGGTTGAATTGATAGCCCTAATCGTTAACTTTGAACATATGCTTGCATGTTAATTATCAACATTTAGCACCTAAGTGTTGGACACATTATTCTAATGTGGCCCACATGACCGCATAAATGGTAAGATTGATCCTTCCCATTTGCATTTCCATTTGTGGTTTTTCTTTGGGCCAACCAATAGTTTTAATAGAGTCTCCATTTATGCTAAATAAAGGTCAAGGGACGAAAATAAAATCAGAGAGATTTACACTCCTTGATGGGAGGAGGGATTTAGGGTTTCTGGGTCTATAAATAGATCCTTGGGTAACTCTCTTGATGATTGAAGATTCCCTGTATCCATCACTTACCTAAAGGAAGAAAAGCTAGATTTTTTTAGTCTTGGTGACTAGAGAATCAAAGCTACAATTTTATTCCTATTGACAATTAGAGGATTCCCTAGATATTGCTCGTTATTCTCCAAAAGCCTAGCTCTTAATATATTGGCTAGGGCTTAATGTCTTCAAGTACAAGTACGTTTGCAGAAGTAAGCAGCTGATTTATTAAAAGTTTATTAATTGTCCAAGAATTAAGCAAAAGTCCTCAAGGAGATCCTTATAATGGCCCGTTTGACATCCTTTTGTTGGAGCATTTTCCCATTTCCACGGAATAGAAAACAAGAAACGGTATTTGGATATGCATACAAGCCTGTTCTCTCAAAATTTTCTTATGGAATTTTACTCTGTAAACACAAAAATATTGAAACTACAGACTTTCAGTTCTCACTTGGAACAATAGGTGTCAAAATGCACCAGAACAATAGTAGTCTCTGTGAGTGATCATCTTTTCAAAACTATTACATGATGCACGGGCCCACCATTTGATATCTCTCAACAAACATCATTCTTCACCTACCATCGGATATCTCTCAACAAACAGCATTCTCTGACTCATTCTACCGTATCCTTGTAACTTTTTATCTCTTATCGATCTCTATAACAACTTACACTTGTAAGATCTACTTCTCTCTTATCCCTGTAACATCCTACACTTGTAAGATGCTACATATACGTTTGCTCACCAAACCAAGCTTTTTCCCACTAGGTGGGGTCGGCTATATAGATTTGACGACGCCAATCAAATCTGTTTAGGGCCATGTCCTCCGTTAGATCCATGTAGGCAAGGTCATGTTTAATAGTTTCTTTCCAACTTCTTTTGAGTCTCCCTCTCCCTCTCCTACTCCTTGCAATCTTCATGCTTTCACACCTTTTAACAGGTGCCTCTGTAGGACGCCTTCTAACATGGCCGAACCATCTCAGTCGATTTTCTCTCATTTTATCTCCAATCGGTGCTATTCCTACTTTACCCCTAATCTCCTCATTCCTAATCTTATCTCTCCTTGTGATCCCGCACATCCATCTTAGCATTCTCATCTCCGCAACTTCCATCTTCTTGACATGATTATGCTTTACTGCCCAACACTCTGATCCATATAACAATGCTGGTCGTACCGCCACCTTATAATACTTTCATTTAACCTTGAGGGGGACTTTCCGATCACACAAGACCCCCGAAACACTCTTCCATTTGGTCCACCCGGCCTGAATCCTGTGACTTACATCAATATCAATCCCTCCATCTTGTTGCACTATAGATCCAAGGTACCTAAAATTTTCTTTCTCTACAATCTTTTGTGTGCCCAAACTTACTTCTATGCTACCAGATGTCCTACTTTGACTAAACTTGCATTCCATATATTCCGTTTTGCATCGACTTAGCCTAAACCCTTTTGTCTCTAATGTTTTCCGCCACAATTCTAGTTTAGCGTTCATTCATTCTCTCGTCTCATCCACTAAAATAATGTCATTTGCAAATAACATACACCACGGCACCTCATCCTGGATATGTCTTGTAATCTCATCCATAACTATGGCAAACAAGTACAGGCTTAACGCTGAGCCTTGGTGTAGACCAATCGTGATAGGAAACTCCTTAGTTTCGCCGCCAGTCGTCCTTATAGATATCACGACTCTATCATACATATCCTTTATCGCCTCAATATATGCGACACACAATCTTTTCTTTTCCAGAACTCTCCAAAGAATCTCCTTAGGAACCCGGTCATAGGCCTTCTCTAAGTCAATGAACACCATATGTAAATCTTTCTGACTTTTCTATACTGTTCCATTAACCTCCTCAGGAGAAAGATAGCCTCCATGGTTGATCTCCCAGGCATGAAACCAAATTGATTCTCTGAAATGTTTGTTGTTCTTCTTAGTCTTCTCTCAATAACTCTCTCCCATAATTTCATCGTATGGCTCATCAATTTAATCCCGCTGTAATTCGCACAGTTTTGAATATCTCCTTTGTTCTTGTATATGGGTATAAGAATATTTTTCCTCCATGCATTAGGCATCTTTTTGCTCTTTAGCACTACATTAAAAAGCTTTGTCAACCAACTAATGTCATCCTCCCCCAAGCACCTCCAGATCTCAATAGGAATACCATCTGGCCCAACCGCTTTCCCATTCTTCATTCTTTTCAATACTTCTTTAACTTCTTCCCTACTAATTCTCCTATAGAACATATGATTCGCATCTTCTCTAAAAATGATAAGCTGCCCCAATTGTATGTCACTACTACTGCTTTCGTTAAATAACTTGTAGAAGTAGCTCTTCCAACGCTCCTTTATCTCCTCTTCCTTTACTAATAACTTTTCATCCTCATCCTTAATGCATTTAACTTGGTTTAAGTCATTGGTTCGCCGATCTTTGGTTTTAGCAAGCTTGAATATCTCTCTTTCGCATTCCTTAGTGTCAAGTCGCCTATATAGCTCCTCAAATGCCTTTGCCTTGGCTTCACTAACTGCCCTTTTGGTTTCTCTTTTTGCTTCTTTATACCTCTCCAAGTTCGCTTCATTTCGATCATTTTGCCAAGTTTTAAAGCACTCTCTTTTAACTCTTATCTTGTCTTGGACGGCTTCGCTCCACCACTATGCCTCTTTCTGTACCGGAGCACCCCCTTTGGATTCTCCTAAGACTTCTTTACCTACCCTCCTAATACACTCTGTTACCTTATCCCACATATTATTTGCACTCTCATCTATCGCCCAAACGTCTTCCTCTAGTACTCTTTCCCTTAAAGCTAGTTGCTTATCACCTTTCACGTTCCACCATTTAGTCCTTGAGCATCTATACAACTTCTTTTTTCTAGTCCACCTTTGTAACTGCACATCTATGATCAACAACCTATGTAGGGAAGTCAAGCTCTCCCCCGGTATAACCTTGCAATCTTTACAAGCTAAGCGGACTCTTTTCCTAGTTAAGAAGAAGTCAATTTGTGTCATCGATGAGCCACTCTTATAAGTCACCAAATGCTCATATCTCTTCCTAAAAAAGGTGCTAGTTACCATGAGATCATAAGCCACTGAAAACTCCAAGATATCCTTCCCTTATTCATTTCTATTACCGTACCCATGTCCCCCGTGTACTCCTATGTATCCATCTACATCGCGTCCTACATGACCGTTCAAATCTCCTCCTATGAAGACCATCTCTCCTTGGGGTATCTCTAGTAGCACTCCTTCCAAGTCTTCCCAAAACTTCTCCTTATGTCCATCTCTAAGCCCACCTGGGGGGCATAAGCACTAATTACGTTCACTATCTCTTCTCCTAACACTAACTTAATTGCAATAATCTTATCTCCATAGCGCTTTACATTAACTACATCTTCCTTTAAGTCCTTGTTTACCACTATGCCGACCCCATTCCTCGATCTATTAAGTCTCGTATACCATAACTTATACCCAGTCCTCTCAATCTCTTTAGCTTTGTGTCCCACCCATCTTGTCTCTTGTAAGCAAGCAATCGCGATTCGTCTCCTTTCCATTGTATCCACTACTTCCATAAGTTTCCCAGTTAGGCTCCCAATGTTCCAAGTACCGAATTTCAGCCTTCTATTTTGGACTAGCTTCCTTACCCCCACACTCGTCCAATAAAGTGTGAGGACCCTTGCCTATTTAGCACTGCACCCGGGCGCCGATGCAGCGGTCCTTGCTCACTTATCACTGTACCCGGACTATACAGCGCGTCGCTAAGTAGGGGACGCCCCTACGAAATTTCATTAGGTCTCAAACCCATAAAGAAATCCGACTGAGTATTGTGCTGGCTGTCGGCTACCTAACGCACAACCCTCCTCCTTTGTCCGGGCTTGGGACCGGCTATGTCAAGGATACCCAAACATAGGCGGAGTTATATACGTTTGCTCACCATTGAGCCAAATATGAAATACATTAACATCTCTTACTTTATTCTCCATTCTGTCAAGTTATAGATATTATTCTCTACCTGTGATTTACACAATTATTGGTCTCTCTACCTCTGTGCCGTTGAAGCATTTCAAAGACAACCATTCATGTTATCCCTCTTTTCTCTCCTCATAGCACTTTGCATTTCCCTCTCTTTCTCTGTCATTGCATTTCTTTCTCTTTCCCTTTTAATGAGAAGTTGAAGAGTTTATGGGAAAAAAGTTGACCAAGGAATCAAATGAGGGTCATTGACTAGGGGACGAGGAGGAAGAGAAAACATTTTCCACCAATTGAATATTGCGATCCTTAGAAGATGAAATCATTCCATTGTCTTTTAATTTTCTTGTTTTTTATTCCAAGGTAAAAAAAATGAAATGATTCTATGATTATTTATACATTGAGATTTCAAATCACGACATCCGGTGTCACGCCCCCAATCGTTAAACCAGCATATGGATCGAAGACCACTAAGGTAGAAACATTTCCTCGAATACATAAAATAATAGCGGAAACTTTATAAATAGAAGTGGTATCTCAAGATGTATAGTTAAGAGTTAGTTAAGAGTAAATACTAAGATGTATTAACTAGAGTTCAAGTTTGAAACAGTTAAACCAAAAGTATTATTTACAATAAAAGACCACACTAAAGCTCGGGCCTACATATAATCCTAGATATAGCGTGAAGGCTCTCAAGACAGTACGGCTATACAACGTCGTCCATATAGTAGTTTAGGAGGTCATCAGGCTGATTTGCCTGAACTTCCTCCGTCGTCTCCTCCTCGGTGTAGAAGGGCTCGATACCTATGTACCAAAAGCATCATCATTAAACACGACGGTCGGCAAGAAATATATATCACATACATAGATATGCAGTACGAATTAGAGTAAATGATAGACAAGATCATAGGAGATGCATAACATTTGAGTCAAAACAATCTAACATAAACATCTAACAAGATAGGCAATCCATATATGCTAATTACTACGGGATAGTGTCATTGCCCTTCCTACTCTCATTGACCTGTGGTAGCGATATCAATAGGCACGGGATAAAAACCCGGCAAGCAAGCAAAATGATACCATTCAAAACCAATCTTCAATACTTCTTTTCAAAAGGGTATCTGATGGTGTACAACCATCTAAAATATAAAAATCCTTACTTCAGACGGTCCAAAATTCCAAAGCCCTCACACATGGTGGTGCCCCAGCTGTGCTGGACGTTAACAGCTAAGCGGTGCCTGACACAAAGAGTCCTAAGCGTACAATAGTTAAGGGCTAGGCTTTCTTACGTGAATAAGATTCATTAGCAAAAGAGAGACTACTTTTCCATCATCAAATCAAGACCAAAATGAGCAAACTTACTTCAAAACATCAATACCATAAGTAGTCCTCATTGAGCCTTTACGATTAAAGCCACCTAGCCTCAACACTTCGATCGAACTTTTGAACAAATGGAACATCAAAGGGGATCCTAAGTCCATCATCTAAGTTATTCATGTGATCCGAAACAAAACAAAGTAAAGCAAGCTAATGTACATGTTTGTTACATGTAGACAAGTACCGAATGAAATAATTTGGAATCAGAAGCAATAACAATCCAAATCCTAAGTCAAATGTCATTCCCGTAGTCTCGTACATCCCTACTCAGTCAACGAAAGGAGTTAGGGTTCGCGATACTCAAACAATTAATCTTCGTGCATAGATACAAGGGAGGGTATCCCATTGTCCCACACCATTCATGATTGAGGTAGGTCGAATCCCGATACAACTGGAATAATCGTGCGTCGTCTCAAAACATCTTCACAAACAGTCACATGAGTCCAAAAAGGGTAGCCAAAGATCCATCTAGGTCCATCCAAGCTAGGTTAGAAAATCCTTTCCCAAAAAGGGATTCAAACTAAAAATAAACAACTCTGGCGGTTAACCGACCAATTGGGTTAGCCGCAGAGGTGACCACCTGTGCAAAAGGCCCAAAAAGGGTGCTCTCTGGATATGTGACCGCCAGGTCACCGAATAGCAGTTTGGTTAGCCGCGAGCTAACCGTGGACCAAAAGGCTGAAGACAGAACCTCCACGGTTACCTCACGGTTAGCCACACAGGAAATTCACAGCTAGCCGCTACCAATTTTCGGCTAACCGCGAAGCTACATAATTCACCATCACAACTTTGTTTTTGGTTCTAATTTGGGGAAAACATCTCCCATTTCACATCCACACCTGTAAACACAAAACAATAGGGCCTAGCCCTCTCCAAATGAGGTAAACACCCTCCTCAACCATTCCATACACATTCCATTCATACGTTAACCTAATTAACATATTTCAAGGATCTTAAGCATCAAATGAGCATGTGGACGTCTAAACCATTATCAATCATCCAAATCAAGAGAGACAAATATATCTAAACATAAATATAGATATCTATTTGCCTTGATGAAGAACTTCACTAAAACAAGGAAATTTGGGGAAAATTCCCACTTTGAGCTCAAACTTGAATAAAGCAACTCTCAACCAAAAATCAATCCCACAAATGAATGCAATGGGTTGATGTGAGCTAGGCTATTCCATTTCTAACCAAAGGAAGGAAGAAAAGCTAAACCTAAAATCTTTGGGAGCTTACCTATCAATGGTTCGTAAGGGAGAGACTTTGAAAGGGAGATGGTTGTTGTCTTGAAGGCTTGATGAAGAAGATGGGAGTGTCTGTTGGTGACGTCGGAGCTCTGGTGGCCGGAAATGGTGAGGAGGCAGTGAGGGAGATGAGTGAATTAGAGAAAGAGAGAAAGAGATGGAAGAGAGGAATGAAGAGGTAAGTCATTGGTTATATTAGGTTAGGCAATTGTGGGAATTACAATTTAGTCCTCCGGTCCACCAAAGCGATTATTTGGGCCCTTCGACGTGTCGAATCGAAGCATGATGGAAGGCTAAAGTTCATTAAATGTCGAGACCTACCCGATGCACCCAAACTCACAAAAACTCATAATCTCATAAAATCCCCTGAAAACGTCTCGAAATTGCAAACCAACCCCCTATTATGCCCAAACGCACTCGGAATCGCGCAAGACTTCGCACGCGTGATCCACACGTCAAACCTGACTCGCTAAGACTCTAAACAAACTTAATTAACTAACAACCGATTAATTATAATTAATATAGTATTAAGGGTCGGGGTGTTACATCCGGTGAGAAAATGAGTTTTTTTTTACGTGAACCCGGCGAGGTTGCTAATTGCTGGTAACCATTGTAGGATGTTAGAGAGGGTATGCATTTTTTGAGCTTGTGAGGATGAAAGGAAAAAGAAGATGTGAGGAGTGATAAGGATATTGAGGGTGATGACGAGAGATGAGTGTTGCAGTGAGGGCTAGGATTGGAGAGTGTTTAATTCGGTTGATGTGACTGGAGTTTTGTAGATGATGGAGGTAGATGGAGATGGTAGTGAGTTCGGTGATTGGGAATATTTGATGGGATTTGTGACTTGGTAGGTATAGCAGGTCGGGGCTTGTGTGTGATGATGAAGATTATGAGATGAAGGGAATGGGAGATGATGGATGAGGATGTGGCCACGAGGAAAAGGTAGATATGGCGTGAAGGTTGTTGTGATGAAGAGATGATGAGCGCAGTGAGATGAAGTGGACTGGATGATTCAGTTTTGTGAGATGAGTTGGGTAGGGGTTCTGATGGGTTGTGGTGCTGGTGTGATGGTGATGAAGATGAATGAGTTTGAACTTTGAAGTGTGGGTTCTGAATGTAATGGAATTGGGTTCGGTTGTCTTATTTTGGCTTGAGGTGAACGCAGCGATGGTGTTTGGCTAGTGTGATGGGCAGTGGAGAGTTGTTTCATTGGGTGGATTAGTGGAGTTTCAGATCGGTGGTTCTTGCATGCAGTGAGGGTACGTTAGAATGAATAGACCAAGGTATAATTGGGTTGAGTTGTAGGTTTGTAAGATGTGTAGGTGTTCGTTTGGGCGGAAAACTCATATTCATCACCTTCTTCTTCTTCCTTTCATCATCTTCATAACCCTAAAAAATGTCTACCCATTTCTAGTATCCTACAATGGCTAGCAGTTAGCGGCCTCACCCTAAAACTAGTTTCCTAATAGCCGGAAACTTCATTTTCTTGGCCGATGACTCATTTTCTCATCGAATCATGCCTTGATTTGAAATGTAAATGGAAAACTTAGCCCTATTTTAAAAAGTGAGTCCTGATTTGAAAACTGGGCAAAACTTATGCCCACTTTTAAAGTTTCTCTCTTTTGTTTTCATGACCTTCCATTAACCTATAAGAAAGTTTCCTTGCTATTATGCAAACAGGAAGATTTGGTGGTCTCGGTTCAGCCGCCATTAGATCAATGGTGAGATCAAAATCAAGAATGAGGTGAATAATTCATTAGCTGTTATTCTAAGCACTTTTCAACCTAAGAGATGGGCTGTTATTCTTAACACTACATAAATTAGAATCTAAGGCATACATAGGTAGTACTAGCAGTACTCCATGAGGAACAACTGTATAATATCAATGGCATAAGTGAATCTCTATAATAATTGTTACTCATGTAATCCCTAAGCAGATTTAATTTCAATAAATTAGCCTTTTCTCTACACTAAATGAAATAGAATGTAAAATCCTGGTCTCGCTTTTAATATTTTTATTATATTTTAATTAGAATATTATTATTATTTTAATTGAACATATTTTAGTTATTTAACTGGTTAGGATTAAGTGGGGTACACATTAGATTTAATGCGTGGATTGGTGACTTGGGTTAGTGGGTAGATGACCTGACTCGTAGTTTTGACCCAATGACTTAAGCCCATAAAATATTCTCTTTTTAACCTAGCCCTTGTTTTAAGAAGCGCACATCTTATACCTCCCCGCTTATCTCTGCAACTCCTCCCATTCATTTTCTTCCTCTTTCAACTTCCCAAGCAATTACAGCTTTAGGATCCAGCCATCAGAATCAAGATCAAACGATACCATCATTCTTGGTTCAACTTTCTTATCACAGGTAGCCTTCTCCTCAAACCATTAGGAGTAAATATGTACTCTTAGGTTATCTTCTTATTCTTTCCAATGTTAGGTTTTGGGTAGGAATACCATAGATCTGTTCATCTGAGCATTTCTATCCCATCTTCTTTATTAGATTGGTGTTAGGATTGTGATCGAGCGCCATGGTAATCTCGGTTTGGGTTTTGGTTAGGAAACCTATTGCACTCTTCTTCAACTTCGGATCTAAGGCAAGTACATTATTATAATTTGTTATTGCAAGTACATTATTATAATTTTTTATTGAATGCGTGTGTAATCTTTGATTCTTATCTAATGCATATAGGTTTGTTTAATTGCCCTTAACTGTGCTTGAACTGGCCAACATTCTGGACGTCACACGTTCGAACGTTGCATTGGAACGTTCAGACGCGTGAACCCAGAATCGTCTGAGCCAAATGGCAGGGATGTCGAACGTTCCCTTCGTGCGTTCTAACGTTCGAGGTCAGACTCGTCTGGGCCAAAAGGTAGAGAAACCAAACGTTCGAACATGCCTTATGAACGTTCGAACGTTTGATTTTCCTCGTGCCTGAGACAAAAACCCGAGGCATCGAACTTTTGAACGTTGGTCTCGTGCGTTTGAATTCTCTCGCCTTTGAGCCAAAAACCCGAGACCCTGAACGTTCGAACTCTGGTATGGAACGTTCGAACATTCAATGCACTAGGGCATTTTGTAGTTATTTTCAACTGATTTGGCTCTATTTTGTTTGGGGATTTATGGTATCGTGTATGGGACTTCATATGGATCTAATGACCTTAAATGTCTTCCCATACTTGAAATAAGAATCGACTTTGGGCATTAGGTGTCTTATTGATGTAGGATTCAAATACCTGATTGGTTTTCATGAACTCTAGCTAGAAAGGGTTCGATACATCTCTATTGGTAACCCTTCATTGAGACTATGCACCATGAATGTTGAGAGATGTAACGTCCCTAGCTCACTAGTGTTTATCGTTACGTGTTGAAAGGTATATGAATATACGTCTAACCTTAGGATTGATTTATACTATCTATTGACCTTTGTATTCGCATGCATATATTGGTTTAGGTTATGTACTCCTTTAGATGCATATCCTATTATGTGTTATGGACTATGAGGTGGCTTGGCGAGTTATTTATGGTGATTTGATTATGATGTAGAATGTGGTATGGCCAGCACTTCATTTTGACTGAGAACTCTTGTGTCGGAGCATTATTATTCGGGTCTATTATGCATATATGTTTTCGTTTATGTGGGTCATTTATGAATGATTGCGGATCGATATGTGGACGGTTGATCACCGATGTATCCAGATCACTTATAATCCACTTTGAATAGGAATAGGTTATCCTGATATTGTGATCGGTTTATGACCACCGACGTTATGCACGGGCTCTCCTGATTATGTAGGGGTGACCACCCACAACGGGGACACTTGTCTCTGTGTGAATTATATATTGCTCCCTTGGTGTCATTTGGATTTTTGTTATACATTCTTTCTCGTTATATCTTTGTCATTGCTTCTATATGATTTCACTTGTCTTTACTCATCTCGTTACCGTATCTTAATTTCGAATTATGATCATGTTCTTGTTATTTACGTTACAATATTTGGTACATAGGTATCGAGCCCTACTATACCGAGGAGACGGAGGAGGATCAAACATTTCAAACATTTGAGCCAACTGACGAACTCGAGTGTGATGCCGGAGACGGTCTTAGAGCCATCTGAGCCAGCATGAGAGTGGATGTTATCTTAGCAATTCCTTAGATGAACATTCTTTCTTGATAAAAACTTTCTTTAATGATAAACCTTCCTTTAATAATTATTTAATTTATTCTACAACTTAAACTATTAATGTTTATATGATTTTCGTGTTGGATTTTATTTATGAATATTGAATACCAATTGAATAAGGCTTCCGTTGCATTTAATGAAATTTATTGGATTCACCACGGTTTGAGATTTTATGGTCCACTTTTGGAAGCTTGTATTGTATTAAACACAGGAAATTGAATTTGATTTAATTTTTCACTTTTTTTTTCCCAATTCTTATTTTGGGGACGTTACATAGAATCCCAACAATATATACAAATGGTACTCCATGAGTAAGATGCCGCAAACTGCTAGCAAATGAGAGGGAAAAAAAACGATCCAAAGCTTGTTTCTCTTTCATACTTCTATTTTATAAAGCCATGTTATATAGATTTGGTTATATTTAGATTTCAAATGCTTTATTTACAAGACCATTATTCCATGTTGATAGAGCAGTACAGTGTTTTTACATATCGGTTCCTAAAGAACCAAATATATGAATTAAAGATGAAACTATAATCGATCCCTCCTTTCTTTTCAGACATTTTAAATGGTATTTCATTAAAAGATTTCCAATTTCCTTCTTTGTATTGTTTCATTCTATTTTAGATGGCAACTTCTAGTGAAAAAGGAAAGGAAATTGTGGTTGTTGCAAAATGGAATCACAAGTAGGAAAAAGTTCTTGTTAAACTTATGGTTGAGCAAGTGAAGAAACGGAACATGTCGACTACGACCTTTTCGAATAAAGTATGGATTGAAATAATGGAAGATCCCTATAAAAGGACTATAAGTACACAAAAATTCAATTTATTAACAAATTCAATAAATTAAGATTAGCATAGAAAGAGTTTAAGAAAGTCCATAACATTCCAACGAGATTTTGTTGGCACCTGATACAAAGACATTTACAACACCTAATGATGTATGGGATGAGTATTTAAAGGTATTAGTTAAAAGTGTATTTTATTGCTATTATGATTTTACTCAAAACTTTATTCTAACAAATATTAATGCACATTCAATACTCATCTACAGATAAATACAAAAGCAAATTCCTTTGGTCATAAAGGATGTCCCATGTTTGATGAGCTCAAAATACTATAACGTGATGATATTGCAATAGAGCTTGATGATGATGCTGATTATGTTGTAGGGAATTATGTTCGGAGCCGTTCCAAGAATCTTAGTCGTCGACAGGGTTCAGAGCCAATAAGCTATTTTGATCAAACTTGAACTAGTTTCACGGAATACTGCTAGCAGAGAATTGCGAGCTCAAAAATAAGTGTTGAAAGTGGGGATACTTTCTTAATCAAGAATCACATTGCATTATTGTCATCCATCCTGGCATTGATAAAGAAATATACTTAAAGGTAGCGAAAGTTATCATAGAGAACCATAATTGGAGAGAAGCTTTTATGTCCGTACCCGAAGATTTGAGGGAATTTACGCTGATGCTGATGAGTTCACAAAAGATACACTTTCATATCATTATTTTATGAGTTTTCAAAGATAAAAGAACTCAAAACACTATTTTTAGCATAAAAATCATAAATTTCCTCCCCATATGCTTTGCTCATATCTTTTCATTATAGACGGTCATTTGTATGCATTTATATGAATTCCAATGGCATCCATACAAAATATGTTCAAAAATACTCTCAATTATGTTAATTTCTCTTTGTAGGTGTTAATTGAATATTAATTTAAAGATTAAAGTTGAGATTCAAGAGTTAAAGAGAGTAAGGATAAGTTTGGAAGACAATTGGATGAAGAAATGACAAAGTTATGCCAACAATAAGAAGAAAAATGAAAGACCTAGGTTGATATTTTGATCATATCTTTTTCCTCGGGTGTTCGATTGAGGTGATCTTAGAAGTTTTGGAAAGCTTGTTCTAAGATCTACAAATCATATTTCACGATATTTTTCTCAATTCGGACGTTTCGGAGGTCAAAATTGCACATCAATCTGGGAACTGTTTTCTAACTCGGGAATGACATTCATATGTTCATATTTCCATTCCTGCGAAGTCCCACATTGGAAAGAAATCAAAAGAGAGCAAGGCAAATATCTCTATATAAGGAAGGGAGCTCTAAGCATAAAAAACAAGTAAGGAGAGCCCCCTCCTCTTTACTTAAGCTTTTCATATAATTGAGAGCAATTGTAAAGAGAAAGTGAAAAAAGCCTTGTAAAAATTTAAGAATTGGAATGAAAGCTTTATCTTCTCCAATGGGTGGCTAATCCCTTGATTGGATCTCTAGATGAAGCTAAGTTAATGCTATTCCTCTTTGCTTTTTTGCTTATGCTCTTAATTCCCTTTGTTTATGTGCTTAATATGCTAGAATAGATTTTTCTTCATTGCAATGTGCTACCCTCCATGCTTATTTTCTATCTTACCATTCTTTTTACTATATGCCTTCAGAGCTAGACCAGTATTAGGATTTGAATTTACACACAACTTTTGTGGAGTCTAGACCAGTATTAGGATTTTAATTTAAATAAGACTTTTGAGAATCTAGACCAATATTAGGATTTTAATTTAAATAAGACTTTTGAGATTTTTCTTCAAGATGATTGTAGTTGGCTTTTAATGTAATAAGTGTTTGTAATTGAACCTTATTTATTGATGGATTTAACTTGCAATTTTAATTTAATTTTCAATGTGTTTGTTGATTGATATGATTATAATTTATTTAGGGCCCGTTTGGATACATGCAGAATATAATATTTTTAGATTTAAATAGTAGTGGAATCAAATATTGTAGAATGTAATAGTGCAATATTATAATATTGCAACATTGTCGCTGTTTGACATTTTTTCAAGAATATAACAGATTTTAAACTAAGCTGTTTGACAGTTGCTAATGATTATAATATATGCTAAAACAAAGACATCACAGATTTTAGAGTCAAACAAATAATCATATGCAAATTTATAGTTTGCCGTCAAAGTTCATAACAAAAGAAATCAAGACGATAATTACAATCCATGATAAGATTTTTTATTGATGCTCATGCCGATCTCTTAGCCTTCTAGTGCGAATGCTGTATTCATCCCACATAGCATTTGCAATTGCTTCTCGCATTCTATTGCCCTCCCGACGTCGCTCATCCGTGCTATAATCATCATCTGGTTCATTGATATCCTCCTGTTCAGAAGACTGATTCTCATATTAAAGGTCATACTCTTCTAATATCCAATCTTCACCATTAGAGTGGATGTGAATAAAATTGTGTAAGGTGTAACATGCAATTATTACATCCGTAACTGTGTCAAATGAATGAGAAGAAGTGTTCTTCAATATTGGAAAGCGATTTTTTATTACACCAAAAACACGCTCAATTGCATTCCGTAAGGAAGAATGGCGAAGGTTGAATAGTTCTTTGGCATCTTCTGGGCCTACACTTCCACGAGCAAACTCTCTCAAATGATATCGCACTCCTCGGTATGGGGCAATGTAATTAGGAGTGTTTCCATATCTAGCATCAACTAGATAATATTTACCTAATGAAATACAAGTAAGATTTTGATTAATAAATAAATGGGATTATTTGATCGAAGCAAAATAAAATTACATACCTCATGGTACTTTAAAACCATCTTTCTCCGCGGCCCTTAAAACAACAGCGTCTAATGCTGAACCCTTCCATCTTTCATCTCCTAAAAGTTGTTTCAAGTGGTGCCTAATCAATTGGAGAGAATTTGGTCCATCATCAATTGAAACTGGGACAGTGATTTTGGGTGGCTTGGATTCACAGATGGTCCACAACGATGGATTATTGGGTTGGCCTAACACAATTAAATGGCAATATTAATCGCAAAAATGAGAAATTATCATAATAAGGGGTAGGGTCTGAACTATGAAGGCTTTCCTTTTAACCCTCTCTTGTTAAAATATTAAATTAATTCAAATGCCATGCTGTTGTCAAATGTGTTGTGTTTTAATAATCATTTGTTAAATGGGTTCTTTGAAGAAGTCACTCTACGTTGTGCAAGTGTTTAGCCTTACATCTTTCTGTCATCAAAAGATGAAGCATGTCCTTTGGGTCTGATCCTTCCAAAGAGCTATTGAAGAGGGTACATACTTCATAGTATCTGATATTATAGCTACTAAAGAAGGTGTACTCATATGTTATCATGATCTAGCCCTTGATGAAACAACCAATATTTAAAGTTTTTTTATACTCTTAAGCCCTTAAAGTTTAAAATCAATGTAAGACCTCTTCCACTAATTTCAGTTTTGAAGTATGAACAATATCCACAGTTTAAAAGTTTTCACTTATGGTTATCCAGACTAATAAAAAATAGCATAAAATGATCATCACAACCCTGATGTTGTAGGTTCAAATAATGTTTCAATTCTCCAAAAAAAGAAATCTCTAAAAAATAAGTTTTATATCCATGACATGATTCTAACCAAGACCACAGGTACATTTTTTGGGATATGGAATGGAAGCCCACTACTAGGTCAATAGAGGCCAACAGCGAAACAGTGGTCATGGTCGACTATGGTCTTAACGACATGCATTAGCATACCACATGGATCTGACTTCAGTATCATTTATCTAATTTTTAAAGATCAGAACTATAAATTTAAATGCAAGTCAATGATGCACTACAACAATGAATGTGTTATTACCAAGGTACACATCACCCTCCCTGTACCAATTTCACCTCCCTAGCTCTTTGGATACTTCATTAGGTTGCTATCCATAGCATTGATATTTGCCTAAAACCATAAAACTGGAACTATTTTCATGTAACAGCTAGGCAATTCTATCATATGAGAACTTTACCAATCATAATAAAACCGGCTTCAAAATCACATGCATTCCCAAATAAAAAGGTCTAATCGATCTGCTTTCAACCCCACTTTAAAATTACATACATTCCTAAAGTAATAGATTTGATAGATCTGTTATCTATATCTGCATTGGCATTTTGACAAACAAAAGACCCAAGACCAAAACAACAACTCATTTGCAGGAAAATACATAACATTTCCAATTAATAGCCTCCACAATCAATATGCCACAAAATGCCACCAAACATCAAACCAAATGTCCCTGCAACAATCTAAAGAACAGATCTAATTAAGCTATTTCTCAATTCCCATCACCCAAACGCCATTTTTCAAAAGCTACAGTCAGATTCTCCATAAGATCTCAAAGTATACCAGAAGACCCAAAAATCCAAAAGGAAGAGATAAAAAAAGGGAAGAGATGACATACCTGTGGGAGTTATATCCAAAGAGGGGATGAGAAAAGAAGGACAGGCAGAGAAGACTGGGAGAGGAAAAGAGAAGGAGGAGAGGAAGAGAAGACCGGGAGACATAATATTGCACAATCCTAGAAGATACAACCCGTGAAATCACATAAGATATTCTTTAAAGATTCTTTCCTATAGCATAGGGGTGAAGGAAAGAATCTTTCAATATTTTAGAAGGAAAGGACATAATATTTTAAATTCTCAAGTTACCCAAACAGCCCAAAATGAAAGGTAAGAAAACTTTCTTAAAAATAAGAGAAAACTACCGGATAAATCCCCATAGTGGCCCATGAGTAAGGAGACGACCCGTTAGGAGTTTAGAGAAGGAAGGGGTCCTGTGGGTGGGTTTCTTTACTTATTTTTGTCATTTAGTGATGTTGTAGATATCGACAATATAGTTGTCGATATCAACAAATATGCGTAAACCCTGTATACATTGCCTCGATACTGCATTTCTTTGTCAGACCCTTTTCATCGTTTGCAACTTGTGCTCCGACGATTTTCCTTCTCAGAAAACTCCTACATAGAATTAGCCAAAGTAGTTGTTGGATTCCATTAAAAGGTTGGTACACACAATAGATTCCTTATTATATTGCATCATCTACCCTAAAAGAGGATCAGCTTGATTCCATTTCACTACTGAACCGTGGTCTGAACCCTAAAAATGCCCTTTGAAACTGTACATGTTGTCCAATATATGACTCACTGTATGTAGCTTTGGGCTTGGTTGGTGGCGATTTTCGTATTAGGTTTTAGGGTTTCAAAAGGGGTTTCTTTTTGGGAGGCCGAGCCATATTTCTATTGGCAACCTGAAAGTTGCTATGTCTTTCAAAATGTATGTATCTTTCACATTTCTCTAAATTATGTTCTTGTGAGAAGAACTAGACATTTGTTGGAAGATGATTATTTCTTTGCAGTTGATGTAATATGTCTTGTAGTTGAAGAGAGACATATGTTGTTGCCCTGTAGGTTTTTGATGTAATATGTCTTGTAGTTGAATGGTGGCATATGTTATAGTCTGGTACTTGTTTGGTGAAATATATCTTCAACCATGCTAGAAAATGGTATCCCAGGTTGCTGGGCTCTCAATTTTCATAGGTATGCTCCCTTCTTTTTGACAGAAAGTTTCTTAGAAATACTTAAATATGAGTCCAATAGTTGGTTTCGTAGCCCTTCCTCTAAATTTTGACAAGCTAAGCATTTTTATCTCAGTCTTCATAAGCACTAATTGCATAGCTAAGATTAGTTCATAAAACAAAGAATCTTTGGGTTTTAGGGTTTTAAAAGGGGTTTCTTTTTTGTAGGCACTGTTTTTCTCTATTTATAAGTGGCACTTAGTATAGTTTTTTATAAGTGGGACTCATCCATCCAGAGATTAAGCGTACAATACCTATCACAATGGACGGGCATTTTCAATGGCAAGTATTGACAACCACAATGATGTGAAGAGAATGCTCAAAGCATCGGGGAATGATGTGAATGGGATATATTTATGTCTTCATCTTTTGATTGTAGGTACTTGATTGTAGGCTTGAAGGCTTGTAGGCTTGTAGGTATTTATATGTCTTCCTCTACTTTCGCAGCAAAATTATCGTAGAGCTATTCAAAAGGAGCTGGCAGTTGAATGCCAACAGACTAGGTTTGATTGACTTGAGTGACTGCCCATGATGGCTTTGATGATGATTTCCAAGAAAGAGCGGAGAGCAGGAAAGAGATTCTGTTTTGGTGGATAATGCTTATGGGGCTACCTCTTTGTTGTACTTTTTTATTGAAAATTGTAACATTAGCTTTGATATGGTTATGTTTCATCAGTCTGTCAGGTTGATAGACTTGTACTTAGCCTCCTTTTGCTATTGTACATAATGAATTGTATTTCTATATAGAATCCTTTTGTTGGATCATGTATACTTTGCGTTTGATTGTATTTTTTCTTTACTGTTAGCAGATTGTATATAGAATGGTTGAATGTATGTGTTAGAGTTCCACAACATGTATATAGAATGGTTGAATGTATGTATATAGAATGATTGATAAAGGAGTGATAAGCAGGTTGTAAGTCTACAGTTGTTGGAACAGATAAAAGTTATCGATATCGACAATATTAAGTTGTCGATATCGACTAGTTTCGTCAGTAGGATGAACGAAAAGTTGTAAGTCAGCAGCTGCTGGAACAGATAAAAGTTGTCGATATCGACAACTTGGCTCTGTTCCAACAGTGTCTGACTTACAACTTTTAATTCATCACACTGACGAAACTAGTCGATATCAACAACTTTTATCTGTTCCAGCAGCTGGTGATTTACAACTTTTAATTCATCCCACTGACGAAACTAGTCGATATCGACTACTTTATGTTGTCGCTATCGACAACTTATATCTGTTCCAGCAGCTGCTTACTTACAACGTGTAATTCATCCCACTGACGAAACTAGTCGATATCGATAGATTAAAGTTGTCGATATCGACAACTTTTATATATTCCCACAACTACTGCCTTGCACCTAAGCCTGTGGAAATGACAACAACAGCATCAAACACCTTCCTGCATTTCATAATAAACAACTCCTTCATCAATCCACCCCAAACACCCCCCCCCCCCCCCCATCTCTTTCTTCTCCGGATGGGCGGCATTTGACAACTTGCTTGTCACTCCTTTATCAATCATTCTATATATATGCATTCAACCATTCTATATACATGCCGTGGAACCCTAACACATGCATTCAACCATTCTATATACAATCTCCTAACAGTAAAGAAAAAATACCATCAAACTCAAAGTACACATGATCCAACATAAGTTTGGAAAATATTGCTACAATTCATTATGTACAATGGCAAAAGGAGGCTAAGTACAAGTCTATCAACCTGACAGATTGATGAAACAGAACCAAATAAAACTCTTGGGATCGAACCGGTGAGAATGTTTTGGCCAAGCAGAAAAGCATAAATTGGCAGTAAGGTAATGCTGGAAGGAATTCCTCCTTGGAAATAATTTGACTCATCAAAAGTCGCATTTAGATTATCACCAATGGGCAGTGGGTTGTACAAATTTGAAAGAACAAGAACATTTAATTCCATGCAGTTTCCGAGCGTGGCAGGTATCTGGCTACTAAGATTATTCCTTGATACATCCAAAACTTGCAGGTTCTGGAGACGACCAACATCCTGTGGAATGATATCGTCAAAAAGACTTGAAAACAACAATAAAGTCTGTAACCGACTGTAATTGCCCAAATTACTGCGAATGACACCACCCAACAGATTACCAGACAAATCAAGAAGTTCTAAATTCCGACACCCATCTCCATTCTCAACTAGAATAGACCCACTCAATCGATTCCTGCCCAAATAAAGCTCTCTAAGTTGAGTGAAGTTGCTGATAAACCCAGGGATTGTTCCATTGATCTCATGATTCGCACCCAAGTTCAAGACTACCAATTGAGTGCAAGTCGAAAGGGAAGATGGAATTTGTCCTGAAATCTTATTGGAAGCAAGATTAAGGACGCGCAGATTCGTTAAACCCCCCAATTCGGGAGGTAATCTCCCAGACATGGAACCAGACATGGAATTGCCCTCAAGATCCAAAATTTCCAACTTTTTTAAACCAAAGATCTCAACATGGATCTCACCATTGAACCCATTCAACGGCAAAGCCAAAGCCCTAATTTTTGATAGCTTCCTAACATGAGGCGACAGGATCCCGACCAATCTTTTAGATCCAACTGAGCAACCACTTCGAAATCCATACCCTGGAAACGGAACTTGTGAAGCATCCGAATTACCTGTGATGTTGAGAGACGAGACTCTAGAACCCGAGTTGCAGGAGACGCCGAACCAGGAGCAGTGGCCGGAATCGGTCGGAGTCCAGCCGGAGAGCAAGCCACCAGGGTCGGAGACAAACTGCTTGAACTGGAGAAGAAGTGATCTTTCAAAGGTGGCGGCATCAGCAGTAGCGGCAAAGAAGATGAGGAATTGGAAGGAGGTGTCAAGAACAAGAGAGAAGATTGCTTGGGCCAACTGCCTGGGACCAACGAAGTGGAGAGGTGTCAAAAGGGACTGTGGAAGAGGATAAGGGAAAGACGAGGAAGACGCAATGAGGGAAAAATGGGTTTCTTGCGCATAACCGCAATTGTTGTCGATATCAGCAATACCAATAAACACATAAAAAAAAATGAAAGGAGCCCAGAGGGCTGCTCCCATCTCTAAAGACCTATTGGGCCGTCCACCTACTTAAGGCTCACCATGGGGACTTTTCCCGTAGTTTTCCCTAAAAATAAAAAAGTCTTGCACTTTATTGTGCATCCAAACAGGGCCTTAGGCTCGATAGAATATTAGCCTAGTTTTGAAATGTCATCGATGAAGAGGAAAGTGTTATTATTAGTTAAAATTCCTTATGGATGATGGGTTATTATATTCCACGCATATCCAGGCCATCAATTAGAGATGCGAGTGAAATAGGGGTTCAATTTGTGCAAAAAGTGCTAATTCGACGCCCAGATAGACGCTATGACTTATTTGATATAGAAAAAAATGTGTTTCATAATTTGTGTCATGCTTTGAAAAGAAGTAACCTTTTAAAAGACTCAAAGCTTGTGCCCGTAGAGGAGCAAGTAGCTATCTTTTTAATGACTATTGGTCATAGTGTTAGGAATCGAATGATAGCGTACTATTTCCAACATCCAGGTGAAACTATTAGTCGGCATTTCAAAAAAGTTTTAAAGGTTGTAGTAAATTTGGAAAAATAAGTTATCACTCCTCCAATATTTGCTGAGATACCATCTGAAATTGTACACAAACCTAAATATTACCCATGGTTTAAAGTATATTTTTGTCGCTATACTGCTCTCTATTCTTTTTAATCAATGTGAGATTTCCTTCAATGATTAATTATAAACTTTTACTATCTCACGAGGGATTACGTTGGGACCATTGATGGAACATACGTGAGTGCATCAGTCCCTTTAAAAGAAATTCCATATCGAGGCCGAAATATTTCAACCACGCAAAACGTTATGTGTGCATGTTCTTCTGACGTGCGATTTATTTTTGCATATGCTGGTTGAGAAGGAACAACAAATGATTCTCGAGTTTTTCAGAAGCTATAACTAACCTTAAATTGCATTTTCCACATCACCTACATGTTAGTATTTCTTTTTTATATATATGACATGTGGCCATATATTACTTTCAAATAATAATAAAAATAATAGTTAAAATGTTGTTGTAGGTAAATACTATGTTGTTGACATTGGATACACCAGCATGTTAGGTTATCTTACTTCTTATAAAGGGAGCGATATCATTTTTCGCAGTACAGGAGAAGTGGATGAAGGCCTATAGGAAAGAAAGAGTTATTTAATTATCACCATTCATCATTGCGAAGTGTCATTAAAGGGTGTTTTTATGTGCTAAAGGTGAAATTTCCAATTTTGCAGCTCATGCCGCCTTATTCCCATTACTCTGGTAGAAATAAATTGTAATTCCCGCTTATGCGCTTCACAATTTCATAAAGATGGAAATGCAAAGTGATAAAAAAGATATTATTTGGTTTCAAAATCTTTCATATAAGATTGCAAACAGATTTAAAAAAACACATTGGAAATCCACAATTAGGAGCATTTCTAGCAGTGTAGTTTCAAAATAAAAAGTCTATACAACCCGAATTTTGATCCCGAACTAGAGCCCGATCCCTTCTGGACGATGAGCTGGTCTCCAGCTGGGATCTCCTTCAAAAGCCTGCCCCTCCGAAAATTTGAAAGCCCGCCAGCTTTTTGAGAAAGTGAAGAAGAAAAAAAAGAGCAAAACGACCTTGCCCTCTTCTGTTGTGTAGATTTTTTTGTTGTCCAAAACCCATACGACATTCCCAGAAGTCTCTTCTCTCAGCCCTACCCTCCTGCCCAAGAGAGAGAAAGCACGATCCCTCTCCTGCGATCGTCCGTCCGGAAAGCACGCCAAAATCGTCGATCCCTCTCCTGCGATCGTCCGTCCGGAAAGCACGACCAAATAGACGATCTATCTCCTGCGATCGTCTATCCGGAAATCACCACTGCGCGTGCCAGGTGAGGACTCCTTCCCTCTCTCCTTCCCAACCCCTTTCTCTCCCTCTCTACTCCCCGACCTCTCTGTTTTTTTTTTAATATTAAAGAGCAACAATCTGCTACGGCACCTTGATAACCACAAAGTGCAGTGTACACGTCGACTGTGGATTCCACTTTTGACGAATCCTAATGCGATGAATTCCTCTCATAGTGAATTGGACATGCTCAAATATCAATATTATCCATTCATTGAAAAAGTGCAGACGATAATGATTTAGGCGTGCTTTCCGGACGGACGATCGCAGGAGAGGGATCGAGCTTTCTCTCTCGGGCAGGAGGGTAGGGCTGAGAGAAGAGACTTCTGGGAATGTCGTATGGGTTTTGGACAACAAAAAAATCTACACAGCAGAAGAGGGCAAGGTCGTTTTGCTCTTTTTTTTTTTCACTTTCTCAAAAAGCTAGCGGGCTTTCAAATTTTCGGAGGGGCGGGCTTTTGAAGGAGTGTCAGGCCACTCATCGGGCCTGGCATCAGGCCATGTAGCAGGACTCCAAAATAGAAAGTCTATACAACCCGAATTTTGATCCCGAACTAGAGCCCGATCCCTTCTGGACGCTGAGCTGGTCTCCAGCTGGGATCTCCTTCAAAAGCCCGCCCCTGCCCGCCAGCTTTTTGAGAAAGTGAAGAAGAAAAAAAAGAGCAAAACGACCTTGCCCTCTTCTGTTGTGTAGATTTTTTTGTTGTCCAAAACCCATACGACATTCCCAGAAGTCTCTTCTCTCAGCCCTACCCTCCTGCCCGAGAGAGAGAAAGCTCGATCCCTCTCCTGCGATCGTACGTCCGGAAAGCACGCCCAAATAGACGATCTGTCTCCTGCGATTGTCTATCCGGAAATCACCACTGCTCGTGCCAGGTGAGGACTCCTTCCCTCTCCTGTTCTCTCCCTCTCTCCTTCCCAACCCCTTTCTCTCCCTCTCTACTCCCCGACCTCTCTGTTTTTTTTTATATTAAAGAGCAACAATCTGCTGCTGCACCTTGATAACCACAAAGTGCAGTGTACACGTCGACCGTGGATTCCACTTTTGATGAATCCTAATGCGATGAATTCCTCTCGTAGTGAATCGGACATGCCCAAATATCAATATTATCCATTCATTGAACAAGTGCAGACGATAATGATTTGGGTGTGCTTTCCGGACGGACGATTGCAGGAGAGGGATCGAGCTTTCTCTCTCGGGCAGGAGGGTAGGGCTGAGAGAAGAGACTTCTGGGAATGTCGTATGGGTTTTGGACAACAAAAAAATCTACACAGCATAAGAGGGCAATGTCGTATTGCTCTTTTTTTTTTTCACTTTCTCAAAAAGCTAGCGGGCTTTCAAATTTTCGGAGGGGCGGGCTTTTGAAGGAGTGTCAGGCCACTCATCGGGCCTGGCATCAGGCCATGTAGCAGGACTCATCCATTTAAACAGGAAGGATATCACAGGAGAGGAGACCGAAGAAAAGCATTCTTCAATAAATGTGCACCGACCTTCCCAATCTTTGAGATGGCGAACAAGTTACACGTCCCACTTCTTCATCTACTTTTTCTGTGACCGCGTGTAGAAAATAAAATGCCGTGTTAAAGCTAACGCGCGCGTGCGTCCTTCTCCGCTCTCGTTCCTATTCACCGATACCTGTTCGATAAAATTCCCCACAGAAATATACAACTCTTTCTCACTCGTGTTCGTCTTCGCCTTGGTCTTGGTCTTGGTCTTTCGTTTTTGGAAAAATGGATCCTGAAACCCAAACCAAAATCGAGGAGACTGTGGTGGAGATCTTGAAGAGCTCAAACATGGAAGAGATGACGGAATTCAAGGTCCGAAACATGGCCTCGGAGAAGCTCGACATCGATCTCTCACTCCCCCAATACAAGAAATTCGTCCGAGGTGTAGTCGAGTCCTTTCTCCTTTCCAGAAAGGATGAGACCCCCAACGAGGAGGAGGCTCAAGAAGAAGAAGAACAGGAAGAAGAAGATGACGATTCCAAGAAGAAAGGTGACAGAGAGTATGATGACGATGGAAATCTTATCATTTGCAGGGTGAGACCAGTTTACAGAATCCCAAACCACCCTAATTTTGTTTTGATTCCTTTTGTTTGAGATGAGATGATGCTGGTTATTATACGTTTTCCTGAGTTGGGGTGTTTTTTTTTTTTTTTTTGTGCCCTTGATGTGTTTGGGTTTTTGCCGCAGCTAACGAAGAAGAGAAGGGTCACGATTCAGGAGTTTAGAGGGAAGACGTTGGTGTCGATTAGAGAATTCTATCAAAAAGATGGAAAAGAGCTGCCATCTTCGAAAGGTCTCCCTCTCTATATATATCTTTTTTTTTATTTGTATATCTATCTGAGCTGAACTTCATTTGTGGGTGTTTAGTGGGCATGAATGCATATGTGAGGAGAATTTCCTGTGAAAATGAAAATGGTTTTTCCATTGTTATGTGGTAACTTTTTCCTAGTTTTCATTTGCTGGGGTAAAAAGCATTTTTATGGGAAGTTGATTCAAGCCCAAGATGTAAAGAACCATTTTATGATTTCTTGATAGAAATACATTTCACCAGTGCCTGAAGCAGGTAGAGACTGAAACTTATATTAAAGGAAGTCTACTGATTTTTACTTTCCTCAGAGAATGAAATCATTGTGGAAATAGAATGCCATTGAAAAATTGTACTAGACTGCCATGAATTCCTTTGCATAACTTTTTACGGAGTGCACTGTCAACTTTAAGGGCGTGTTTGTGTAATTTAATTTCCACTTAAGGGAAGTGTGTTTTCGGTGGGTTCTATTTTTGATACTTCGGTGCAGCGGGACTCTCCGTGGAAAACCCCTGCTTTTATGGGATTTTTCTATGCCAAGAAAGGAAATCAATGTCTGACCCTCCCCCTTTGGACTTCTGATTTGCGGTGTTACACTAACAAGCCCTAAGGGTATGCTCGTGCTGCATATTTTCTGTAGAAAATAAAAATGGTTTCCTCTGTTGCTTGAGGTTGACATTTTCTGTGGTTTCATTATCGGAAGTAATGGAATTTTGCATGATTTCTGCAGAAACCAGATTTGGACCCAAGAGATAATTAACCATTTACTTTGTAGCTCACACAAGTGGCAGAAATTGTTTTGCCACATCAAAACCGGGAAAGTAAAACTGCAAGAATGAAGCCTTAACTTTTCAGTTAACCTGGAAAATGAAACCAACCTGCAAAAAAAAATTGTGGAAATTTATTATGCACGAGAATGCTATAATCTTGATTGATTTTTCTGAAGATATGAAAGTAGAATAGTCTGCAAATGGAGGTTCATTATTAAAGGTCCTGAGTGCTACTGTCTGGGAAGTGTTGATGGCATATGAAACCTTGTAGACTTCAGTGAGGGCCTACTGGCATGACAATAGCTGTTACGTGTCTGTGTGGATGAGCTTGCTTTATGTGGTGATTGTGAAACTGATGCGACCTGCAGGAAGGTTTTGGATTAATGTTTGCAAAGTGCCGAAGTACGGAAAATATGTTTCCAAGAGACTCTCGTGAAGAGTAACAAAAACCTAAAAGGGAAAACTCGGTGCACAAAGGAAAATTTTATTAGCCTTCTACGGTGATTCTAATGTTCAACAATGCTCATATATATAGGAAAACAAACCCTAAAATCAAAGAGTCGTGAACAAACTAGGAAACTAATCCTACTGACAATTCATTAAGTAATAAATAAAGAAAAAATCCTAGACCTCTTTGGGTCTTATGCAGTGTTTAAATTTCTGGTGAGCTTGAGTCCACTGGGACTTGGCCGTGATTGAGTCAGGTTTTACCAGACTTGGGGGAGCCGCTTCTTCTTATTATTATGTTTCTTTTTCGTTCTCCCTCTTCTTCTCATCCCAAATCCCTTTTAAAACCCCAAAATCTGCACCCCATCAAATCTCCAAATCTACATCCATCAAAACCCCCAATCCTAATAATTCCTTTTGTTCCCCTCCTTCAATATCTCCTTGTTCTCTCTCTCTTTTTTTTTTTGAATCTCTGCTCCACTCTTCTTCTTCTTCTTCTTATAATAATAATAATAATCCGAGTCCGGAGTTGACTCGACCCAACTATATAGCTAAACAGATTCCATGGCATTTGCAGAAACACAAATTCCATGGCTGGATCATGGTGAGGTCATTGTCCTCACGAGTTAGTGCTAGATTGACCTCATTAGCGCAATTCCACCACCTCTGAACAGAGCTTCCTATTTCAAACTTCTCCCCTTATCCTCTTTTTATGACCAAATGTATCGGGCTATTGCTTTTGGACTCTCCGTCACGCCCCACTGTCGAGTCCACTGCCAGAGCTTCGTCGTGACCACATCACCAGCGTCTTCTAGGCACTGCAGCTCCATCGCCTCACTTCATTGAATGCTAGAGTATAGTTCCCCCTCTTTGAAGAAGTCTCACAAACCTCTTCAATCTCCTCTTCCTTTGAAGTTCAACTCAGCAAGTAAGAAGCCCTCCCTTTTTTTATTATCTTCTCTGCACATTGTTCAAGGTTTGCTATATAGCATTGAATAGGCTTTTGAGTGGGAGCTGCCAGAAGAGCAGACTCAGTCTGAAGAGAGGCTAGGGAGGCCTGTGGTTCTTCAAGAATGGTACGCTGAGAGGTGAGGCAAAGTTCTTCTCGAAGGACTTCTTGAAAGCAAGTGTCCAGATTTGCGGTGACTTCTCTATTCATGAGAGCTGACCGAACAGATTCGAGATTCATTAGGAACTGGCTGATGTGGGTTTCCTCTTGTAATTTAAGAGCCTCGGACAGAAACCCAGCAGACACTGACTGAATTATCATAGCATCCCTTTCAGTCCATAAGGTGAGAAAACCATTGTAGTACTCTTGCACAGATTTATCACCCTGACTGAATTTTGCAATTTCACTATCTAGTTGAAATTTGCGAGCTTTATTTGTTTGATGATAAATATTCTTGAGATAATTTCACATATCAGATGCAGTAGTATATGCTTGTAGAGCAATAGCAAGAGAAGGGTTAATGGAATTAAGAATCCAAGTGATGACCTTAGCATTTTCTTTAGACCAGGTGGGTAAAGCTTTTTGTGTCAGTAGTTGTAGTAGGTTTAGGTACTGAACCATCAAGATAACCAAACAACCCTTGGCCTTCTACAAAATTCTTCAGATGAAACGACCATGCCATATAATTATTCCCATTGAATTTAACAGGAATAATATCATACTTCTCCATATTAAATAGCAACAGGCAAACAACCAAAGATGCACACAATCAGCAACAATAGTAGTAAGAATGAAATACCAGCCAAGCAGCAGATGAGATGAGGAATCTGATGAGCAAACCAGTAGCAGATAGCACAAATAGGGCTAAGAATGCACCCAGGCGACCTTGAAAGTGAATGCAGGATCTGTGCGTGGGCCCCCACAGGGCTGGCTAATCACAGATCGGGTTTGATCGCAGTGAAGTGGATCAAATTGTCTTCCTTCAGGCCAAATCTGATGAGATTTGGAAAAGGATCCGCAATTCTGGACGGTGGTGATGAAGTCCTTTTGAGAAAAACCATCAGATGAAGAAGAGGTTGGAAGTACCTTAAAGGTGATGAAAAAAATCCAGAAAAATCACCATAATTCCCAGAAATGCTAGTCGACCAAGGTGGGAATGACTGTTGGTGATTTTGTGATCATCACAGGTGGGCCATAGTGAATACAGAGAAGAACAGCGGCAAAACCGTCAGTGTTGACAGTGGATCGATCTCCTTGTGGGGTCTGAATAGTTGATCGTGGCCCGATCAGAGGTATGGGATGGAAGGACAAGTTATTTTCGCAACTCCAGGCCAAAGTTTCACTCAAAGCGGATCAAAATCCACAAATTTGGACGGACTTGATGAAATCAGAGGCAAGAAATAAAAAGTATCACAAATGTTGCTGAAAAACTCACCTCTGATGGGAGAAAAATTCCTGAAAAATGTCCATAAATACCAGCAATGCTGGTCGACCAAGATGGAGGTGATCTTGAGAGGTGTTGAAGACGATCTGAAGTGGGCCACGTCTTGATCAGGGATGATCAGACACTATCAGGGATGATCAGACACTCCAGGAAGAAGATCCAAGTCAGGGAGAATGACTGAATCAATGAGAGAAGGCAACTATGGCTCTGATACCATGTGAGAGTCTGTGATGAGATGAAGAAGACAATAATGGCGAAAAACTCAATGATCATGGGATCATCGATTGTTCTGTATTTATAATAAATAGAATCCTTAATCAAGGTACTAATTACAATAATCAAGGCACTAGTTACAAAATAGAATCAATGAAAGAATGGAAAGAATTAATCTCTTAATCAATCCTAGTCTATACAAGGAAAACAAAAGAGAGAAATCAGCTTAACATGGATTTGACTAAATCCTACGAGAGATGGGCTATAATGGGCCTCTGATAGGCTGGGCCTAGGGCCTGTTAGCATGGGCCTTAGTTATCTTCTACAGAAGGCCCATTACTTATCCTTCACCGATGCCTTTTAGTCGTAGATGGCACGGAGGAAGATAATGAGAATCAAGCCCCTATTTTTCGGAAAAGACTCAAGAGTAGGTTGTAAAGAGAAGGCTTGCAATGTAATTATTGATGGTGGTAATGCTATGGTATTCATATTCAAATAAGCAGTTGAGAAACTTCAGTTGCCAATTAAGAAACACCCAAAGCCTTATAGAGTTGCGTGGGTAGATGATTATTCTTTTCCGTCAACTGACAATGCATTGTTCCTTTAAAACATGGCTCATATGAAGATAGTGTTAAGTGTGATGTTATTCCCATGAATGTCGCCCACATCTTATTTGGTTAGCCTTGGCTCCAATTCGTTAAGGTCATCATTGACCATGCAGCTAATACATACACTTTTATTAGATGGAATGGATGGAGAATCCAGTTGTGACCTATGGAGAATCCCTTGCCACACGCTACTTCTTTGGCATTTTCGTCTACATCATCACCTTCAATTAAAGAAACAACGAGTGAGCAAAACAGAAGAAAAAAGAAATTGCTAACATTGAGAAGCATGATAACAAAATGAAGTTAGAGATGGATAATATATCAGAGGCATTAGAAGAAAAAGGGCCCGACTTAGCTATGGATAGTGGTGATCAAAAGATGCAAGCAGTAAAGGAACCTTAGGCAAATATTGAAGACATGGATATGGCTAGCAAGGAGATTGAACATGTGATGGATCCGATTGTAATGCCACTTCCAGAAATTCCCAATTAGAGCATCGGAGAACAATTACATTATTCAAATGGCATCAAAATAAAAACCAATAGTTGAGGCCCCCCACATTGATTTTATCTTCGGGGATCGACAATGGAAACTTGAATATTGCACTCAAATATGGAAGATTCTATGGTGGAAATATCTCATGGGAAAATCACACATTCGAGCTAAATTCAGCCATCAAAAGAAGTGACACCTCCAACCTACATCTGTATTGCAGGAAAAGCTTGCATTAAGCTTTCAATATATATATACGAAGAAAAATCAGAAGTTTGTGTGATTGATCTTCGACCCAACAAGACATTCACCGAACTTGGATTTCAAGTTCTCTCCATGACTGGGGGAACTAATGCAGGCCAAACAATTGGTCGGCTCTGATGGAAGAACCATATGCTCTCTGATGCTACATGGATTACTGCTTCCGAACTCTAGCACGTGACTTCAAAACTCTATAAGCATTACCAAGCTACTAACTCCCTGTAGTTTAATTTTTATTAAGCTTGGGAGAGTTAGTGTAGTACAAACAAGGCCTAGAAGTCAACTAGGCCAACCATTGATCCATAGGTCAACCGGTCCATTGGGTTCAGCCCATAGGCCTAATTGTGACCGATAGCTACTATGGGATTTTAATTTTATCCCTATTTCTATTTTCTGATTATTAGTTAATTAGGATTGCTATTTCCTATTTTATTTAATCTACATGTTTAGGAAGGTCTTGGTGTCTGAGCTATGGAGAGGACTGATCCTTCTCTTAATGCATGGACATCATCATTGTAATTTATGCTTATTATCAATTAATCAAGAGTTCTGAGTTTTCTCTCCAATTGTGGTGTTTTTCCTTATCATGGGCATTTTCTTGTTTGGAATCCCTTCGTTGGATTCGATTAACCCCATTTGAGGCGTTGATTTACTCAGTCGCGGATTTGGGCTGTGCCACAAGGGGTCCGCGACCAGGGCAATAAAAAAAATTGTTAGCTCAGTTGAGATGAAGGGATATGGCTCCACTCCAGGAATCAAAATAGCGGTCGCAGCGGGCGTAGCGGTTAGTGGCCAAAATGCTACGTAGCGAGCGATACATAACGGTATAGCGGTGTGGATTTATTTATTTATTTATTTTTTGTATAGTAACCAATATTGTGTTTTTTTAAGTGATTTAAAACCATTTTAGAGCAGAGACAACTTCAGTAAAGGTTATTGAGGAGAAGAAATAGGAAAACCAATGTTTAAAACTAAAATTTACTTGGCTCTACTAGGTTTTAGATTTTGCTGCCGCTATTTTCAAAATAGCACAGCAGCCTCGACTACTAAGGCCGATAATGCGGCCGCTATGTCGCTATTTTGATCCATGCTCCACTCTCATAACATCGAGCCTTCCTCTCATTTGTTTCTTCCTCAGGGCTCACTGTCACTGATTGTCATCTGGAACTTTCTCCAGTGAATCCTTTCTTCAGCGACCATTCCTTGCTGATCTTCCCTTATGAGCCCCATCTTTATATCCAAGGAGGTGCTATTTTGTCTAACTACCTTTCTCCTACGATACCATATCCCTTCTCCAATTTTCTTTTGTTTTTTTAATTCAAGAGTAAGAGTCCCAGTCAGATTAGGAAGTTCATTTATTTCTCGGTGTTTAAATTGAAGTTTTTATGTCAGTAGAAATCTTATTTAAACTTAGCAGTCACTTGATTCTAGAAGTAAGTGTGAACCTGGTCAAATATAAGGCACAAAAGCCTAGTATTTGTAAGGCTGTGGCAGTTCTGAATAAAAAAAAAAAAATTGACTATTTCGTTGCATATCATGCAAGCCTCCAAGGTGATGACTCCTAGGACTCCCTTCCTAAGCCTTTAAAGAATGCAATCGGTTATGATGAATTCTCTGAAAGGTTTGTTGTCCTCTTGGAGATGCTATGCCTTTTCTTCTAGGGTTTGGTTATTGTTGTCCATTTGGAGAGGCAGTAGAACTCCTTGTTTTTAGATGGATAAGGTCTTTGTTTTTTTTTTTGGAATGGCGATAAGGTCGTTGGTTTGTTTGCATGAAAGTGGACTTTTCATGGGCAGTGGCATTGAAAGTTAATAGGAATTTTGATTACTAAACTATTAAGATAGTCCTAGTTTGGTTCTCATGATGGTCATCCCAATGACCAAATTGTTAATTGGAATCATCTGACATTGGGTGCTCCAAGTCAAATTTGATTGTAGTATCAAATGAGGGGCAAATGAGGCATGTATTGATGTACTCACAAGAGGCATGTATGTGTTCGTTATATAATTTTCACACTAGTTTTTGGGTTAGAAGAGCTAATGAAGTGGCATTTTGGCTTTAAGGTTGTAATGAAGTTGAGGGTGAATTCCTTGTGTGCCAATCTGGTGGGCTCATCCTAGATTCTGTCACTCGAAGGCTGCTTACTGTTTTGATGGAATTAGATATAAGGGTTTCAGTTAAAATGCCAGTTCTCAGGATAATTTATCTGAAGCAGATACACTAGCAAAGGGAGTTATTAGAACATTTTTATTTGCATCTTTATTTTTGCCTACCCATTTGTGTTTTATGCTGTCTGCTGTTTTCCACTGTCTCTGTATTTTTCTTCTTCCCTGAAAACATGGGTGGAACCAGGGAGCCAACCCTGAAACTTTTATAAAACCCCATGAAGTTTCAGAAAAGTTAATGCCTTTTTACATAAACCCACCCCCGAGTTGATATTAGGGCTACATTTTTCCGCGGTGCAGACATGATTAAAAGGGAGGAATAGGCTGAAAAACACTCTCTGCATTCGAGGAGAGATGCATGAGTGCTACAAGTTCACCAACTTTTAATAATGAACTTCCTTGAATTCTTCCTTCTGTATGATTTTTATAGAAAAACTCTTGAATAACCAAACATCCGGCCAACATAAATCCAAATGCGTTCTTTGTGAGGCATGTTTACGTGAGATCCTGTTCTTATCTAATTTTTATAGATATTCTTCAGACCGTCTTTTCCAAGGACATGCTTTGATCCCACCTTTTGCTTTGGTTTTCAGGGATAAGCTTGACGACGGATCAGTGGGCGGTGTTCAAGAAATCTGTGCCTGCGATAGAGGCTGCCATTAAGAAGCTGGAGTCGAGGCTGAACTAAATCATGAAATGAGCTATGCTGCTGCCTAAGCCTAGAAACTTTAAACCCTGTTATGTTGATTAAATTGACATGGTGTTAGTTTCTTTTGGTGAAAGTAAGTCTTCCATGTGTAAAAATGTTGAATGAAGCATGCTTCATGTGAGCACTATACAATTTCAGGTTGAGTTTTGGCACTCACCAGACACCTTCACTTCTGGCACCAACTTGTGTTGGTGTTTCGAGATTTTCATCTAATTTCACCTTTAAATTAATAATTGGGCATCATGAAGTATTCCAACAAGCCCAATTGAACCTCTAAAGTGAACTTTGTAGTCTCATGTTTACTGGTGCAGCCGTGCAGCTGCCTTCTTCCTCATATGCTGTTATTAGATCAGGCTCAATTCCATTTCCCACCATCGAGGTGTATAATTCTGGATCCCCACCGGGAGACACTCGTCCAGTCGTAACCCATCTTTTCCTATTTACTCTTAAAAGTTGTGTAACCTACTAGATTAAGGTTGAAATTTAGAGGATGCCCATTGAAAAATGCCCATGATTTTGACAATGCTCTGTCTGATTTGTCTATCTGTTGGGCCGCCTTTGTGACCTTTGACCAGACTAGGCTAGAATTAGTGAAATCTGCTAATTCAAAGTAGTTAGTTGCACATAGCAACTCTGGTAGGATCTCACATGGCGGGTGCCGGTTAACAGGGTTCAAGTCTTCACCTATCCATCCAGCTGAGACTTACCTTTGGCTGCCGTGCTAACCAAAGGGATCATTGAGATGCATCATGCCCAAAATCTGTGATGCTCAAAGGGCCCGTCTGTTGGGAATTCTAAGACTTTTATCACTAAGAACGAATAAATGGAGATGAAGGAAAATCAAATGATCACCTTTTAATGTAAAAATGAAAACCCAAATTACTTTTGTAATACAAATCTGAGGAAAGTCAAAGGTCTCATCTACATCTGCACTCTATATCCTTCACTTTTCACCTATTTAATCATCTGCTTTGAGAGCCCAGTTATGTTTTAACTATAAATTCTTATGTATTCAATACCAGACAAACAATCACGCTCTCTAAATGTTCGATGCTAAATCTTAAAACTTGTGTGCCCATACCAAAAAGAATACATGCTCTCTCTCTAGGAAGGCAGAACAAATTAAAGTTTCCAAAAAGACTAACAAAGGCCAAATGTCATAATCCCATTGGTGACATAACCAGCACTCGAGACATTATAGTAATCCTTGGGTTGGGCTAATTACACTGGAAAATATCATTTAACCGTAGCAAGAGCACAAACAATGGGATTATGACAGGTTCTCTGTAGCATGAGTATTTTTACAGGATCTCAAATACAAATTAAAAATGTCAAAGGAGGCCTCATGGCTGCCAAAGATGTCGTAACTTCATATCAACTCCAAAACCCCATGTATCTACAAAAGCTCTTCTCCAGAGATGTACAACCCACCCCCCCCCCCCCCCCAACACCAAAAAAAAAAAAAAAAAAACATGTGAAGGGAGAAAAAAAGTTCTACATTAGATATCTACAAAATAAGCTGGTCCAAAACTGTAGACATGTACCAATAATTAGGGGGAAAAAACCAGTTCCAGAACCATATTATATGTACACAAGGCCTAACTTCCAATGAAACATGTCACCTATTTCTTTTTTATATTGACAACGCCCTTTATCAAGGCCATGTAATTGCATAACGCCTCTTTTCTCTTCCCAAATTCGTCCAGGGCATGGGCATGGGCATGGGCCTCCTTTGCTAATTCCTCAGTTAAGGCCTCTGCCTTGGCTTTCTTCTCCTGAATCTTCTTCATCACATCCATGGAATGCTTTGACAGATGCTTTCCTGGCGCCACTGGAAATCTTACTTCTGGTTCCCTGAAAAGTGGACAGATGCCATCCAAAATACAAAGATAGCCACCGATCAGAATTGAAAACCAAAGTAAAATGACAACAAATCAGAAAAATGGAAACCTCATCACATCATTACTAAACACCATGGCATTTGAATACATAAGAAAGATTCGAGGCACCAATCTTGTTGACCTGAGCCATGCACCAAACCATTTAAGACTGTACCTTAACTAAGTTATAGGCCTCATCAGTTCACATCTTATTTGCGAACACGTGGCTGAACTTGTTTGAGTAATATAAAAGATGAATAGATGCATGAAAAATATAGACATATTCAAAGCAAAACGAAATATAATAGCACGAAATTGAAACATAATAACCACCACGCCATGCACTTACCATTCCCCAAGGGCAATAACTCCATTCCCTTTCATAATTCCACCATCCAAAGAGACAGCCCCAGATTTTATACAGACATTAGCTCGTTGCATGTCTTCCCTGGTTTTGTATACTTGTAGTTCACCAAAAAGAAGATAAAATAAGGTCTCCCGCAGGCCATGGCCTGTAGAGGTCTTTATATGCAAATGGCAGAGGTCTATATTGATCATATTTACAGCATAACCCAAGAACCCGGGAGGGACCTTGCCAGACGGCAAGCGTGGATCTGGCAGGTACAGTTTCTTCTGGGGATCATTGCCTTCAGTCCATCCACTGTAAGGCCTAACATTAAAAAATAGTTATCAGCAACAATACTGGGTATGTACTGTGCAAACTAATTGATTAAGAAAGCTATAAGCAGCAACTAAGAATGACAAGTCAGGCAATCCAAAACCTTGTGTACATGTGGGCTCTACAACTATGGAATTT